>CAVNYN010287456.1:0-10541 GCA_963692815.1 Nyctanthes arbor-tristis
AGGACGATTTGTGAAATTAACCCTATCAATTATTATAAAGTTGGGGGAATTTATTGATTATAAAGTTTATAATCTTGGTTGGGCAATATTCAATTTTTTCTCAATCTTGTTGTCGTTTAGCTCAATTGATTAATCAAATCTGGTATGATAATTGTTCTGCAACCAGCAAGCTAGACCATACATCGATTATAAATAAAAAAAGAAAAAAAGAAAACTCAAAATCCTGCCGTAGACCGTGGATTGAATCAGCTTTCTACACAAATAAACAAAATCGATTAGATATCCACCAGAATTGGCCTTTTTTTTTTTTTTGTAATTTTTTTTATCGTGGGTATCAATCTATATGACTAGAGAAAAACACTTCGTGGAAATGTTTTAAATTAAGGTTAGTTTATAAGATGGGAGGTTAGAAAAATTTTGTTCCAACCTATTCCACGACGACACGAGACAGGTTCCAGAACTAAGAGACTCCCTAATTTTTATGATTGAACCCACCAATTCATTCGGATTTTCAGAAGGTTCGGTTAGGTCAATGATAAATAGTATTTATTCTTAAAAGTAAAGTTATTTATTTATAGCGATCATACAATTGTCAAATAGTATTAATTGATAAGTTTATTTAAATTAATTATTTGTTTCCATATTTATTTATCTAACTTATCATTTTATGTCATTTCACCACAATATATGATGCCCTGACAACGGATGGCATTATTGTAATTTCTAAGTTTAACTGTGACATTTGGTCCAGCTCTCCTCATCCGGCGCTTGTGGACCAAATTTTATTTAACTGACTTATCATTTTATGTCATTTCACCACCACACATACAACCTGTGACAGCGGATGGCATTATTGTAATTTCTAAATTTGACTGTGACATTTGGTCCGGCTCTCTTCATGCGGTGCTTTTGGTTTTGGGTCCCTTCTTATTTTGTATACAGTCCCCCCACTTGCTTTTTTACGAAACTAGTGAAGGTTCCATTGAGAAATAATGCGTCCAATTGGGATTAGTTTCAATTGTGGTCTTCACAAATTCAAAATTAAAATTATTCACTTCGAAAAAGTATGTAAATAAATTACCAAAGAAAAGAGCGGAGTGAGGATATAAACAGCATCAAGTTAAAATTCAATGGTCAGATAGTGTTAGCAAATTGTTAAAAGGTTGGCAATTGATTATAATTTATCTGAATTAATATAATTTGAAATAATAATAATTGTATTTTTTATGAAAACATATATGTTATGGTTGACACATCGTGAACCTTAACCTATTATGTAAAGTCATAATTTCTGTTCCTTTTTTTTTTAAAGAAAAATAATTAAACTCTAATTCATTGGTAATATTAAGACTTGAGGCTCCATCTTAAAATGTCAACTTGTTAGGAATGATAGCCCAAACGCTTATATGTTGATTTATATTTTTATATTTATTAGATATGAGATTTATCCATGAAGAGTAGTCCAAACATTTATATATTGAATTATTTTTTATATTTAGTCGATATGTAATTTATCCCTTAACATGCCTCCAAATGGTGGCGCTTATATGTTTTGGGCTACTTATATGTTGGTTTATATTTTTTATATTTAGTCGATGTGAAATATATCTCATGCCCCCGCAAGATGGATGCTTGTTGGAGTAGACCAATCTTGAAATCTGTGTGCTCATTTGAATGTTAATCAAATCGAATTACTCGTCTGAACTTGACAGGCTCTGATACCATATTAAAAATTAGAGTTCTATCTTAAAAGATTAACTTATTAAGATGGGTAGTCTAAGCGCTTATATATTTGTTTATATTTTTATATTTATTCGATGTAAGATTTATCCTTTAATAGGTAATATCTTCCAGTAAAAAAATAATGCTTTTATATGGTGATCGTGAATTGTTTATGCACAACCTTGTAAAGTGAAGACTAACTAACAGATATTAGTTTTAGTGCTATTTCTGTACTTTTATATTTTGCCAGTTATCTATTTCTTATTGGTCTTAGTATAGAACTAGTTTAGTTGTTTATACACAACCTTGTAAAGTGAAGACTAACAAATATTTGTTTTAGTGCTATTTTTCTACTTTTATATTCTGCCAGTTGTCTATTTCTTATTGGTCTTAGTATAGAATTAGTTGAGTTCTGTTTTGTTATATTCTCTCCTGTAAATAGACTTATTGCTGATTTTTTCCTTAATTGAATGAGAACAAAGTAGATTGCTTCTCAATACAGTAAACTATTGATGGTATCAGAACGCTAGGTCCATAATCATAGTAGGTCAGGAAACTATTGCGTGGAATGTGGTTACCGGAGCTAGAGGAGGAAATTGCCAAGAGGAATTGAATGAGGATCGACAGCGAGGTAGGTAACTGATGATGCGATATAGAATCGAGAAGAGGATTCGATGCAGCTCCAAAGTTCGGATCATCCAGGCTTGGTCTTGGTTACTGACCTACTCACATGTACAAATTTTTTGTCTTGGACTAGATCGATGGCACTTGCATTAGGGGCAAAAACAAAGTTAGGGTTTGTGAAAGGACAAATTAAGGCTCCAAATGAAAATTCCCCAAATTACAATCAATGGAAGAAAGTAGATTGTATGGTAATTTCAGGGCTGCTGAATTCTATGTCAAAAGATATAGTTGATGCTTTTGTATATGTGAATTCTGCAAAGGAATTTTGGGATGACATAGGACAAAGATTGGGTGAGTGTAATGGACCAATATTGTATCAGTTAAGGAGGAAAATGTTTCGGTTGTGGTTTACTTTAACAAACTGAAGAAATTATGGGATGAATACACTAATTTGGTACGATCGCCAGTGTGTTCATGTGGAGCAGCTAAACAGATGCTTGAAATACACATGAATGACAAATTGATCCAGTTTTTAATGGGGCTCAATGAAGAGTTTGAAAATGTCAAGAATCAACTCTTAGTACAAGACTCATTGCCTACTATGAACAGAGCATATTCCATGATATTAAGGGTTGAAAAGCAAAGGAAAGTTCACCAATCATTCCCAAAGATGCTGGAAAATGCTGCTATATTGAGTAATTCACAAAATTATGGAAGATGTGGATATGGCACAGGAGCTAGCAGCAGCGGGGAAGAAATGGTGGAAGAGGCAAAGGTAATTTCAAGAGAACTAAGAAAGAGAAAGCAAAATTACATTGTGAATATTGCAAAGAGAATGGACATGAAGTGGGTAAATGTTTTAAACTCTACAGATATCCTGATTGGTATGTAAAGATGACGGAACAGAAGGGCAAGACAGTGGCTAACATGGTAGATACACCACTTAATTTTGGATTGGATGATGATACAGAGGAAGACAAGAAAATACTGCCAGTTGCTGATCTAGCATACAAGATCCAGCAAGAAAATTGCCAAGTATATGAAGGGAAAAATACATGTTGGAGTTGGGAGCAGTATCAACTTTGCCTATTTTGGAGATTTTGCTGGTTAAAAAACCATTGAAAACTTTCATTATGCATTTACTTTGTTAGAAAGTTCAGAAAGAAGGGTCTTGGATTTTAGACACATGAGCAAGTAGTCATATGTGCACCAATCTAAAACTCATGACATTTCATAAACCTGTCACTATTGTTACTCGGGTATATTTTTCCTGACGGTTCGATTCAAAACGTAACACATATTGGCCATATCACTCTTATCAAAAGACTTCAATTGATAGATGTTTTATATGTACCTAGCTTTAAATACAACCTTCTGTCACTAGCTCAAACTGCCCAACTGAAATTTAAATTCTACTCCAACCATTGCATTTTGCAGGACCCGTAGAGTAGTGAAGTATTAGTTGTTAGCAAGATGATTGTTAAGCTTTATGTTCTTCATCCAAACTCATTGAATAATTGTACCCCTGTTGCTTACAATTCTGTTATACCTGAACCTAGCTCTATCATTTGCAATGACAGTAGTTCTTTCCATTCTAATTGTTGTAATATATAATGTTGTAAAAATGCCTTGATTGACTGGCACACAAGCTTGGTCATGCCTCATTAGTTGTAATGAATCATTTGGAATTTCTTAAACCAATTCACAATGTATCTGTTGTTGAAAACTTAAAATCCTGTGAAGTATGTCATAAATCTAAACAACAAAGATTGCCATTTCCCACCAGTTCCAATAAAACCAAATCTTTATTTGAGTTTATTCATGTTGATATATGGGGCCCTTATAAAACTTCTTGCCTTACTAGAACTCCATATCTATTAACTGTCGTGAATGATTTTAGTAGATCAACTTGGGTGTTTTTTATGCGCCACAAGTCCCAAACTTTCAAATTGTTAGAAGGTTTTTTAATATGATGGAAACACAATTTGATTCTAAGGTGATGATTATTAGAGGTGATCGTGGCTTAGAGTTTGTTGGTCATGCATGTCAGAATTTACTTCATGATAAGGGAATCTTACATCCGAAAAGTTGTATGTATACACCCCAACAAAATGACGTGGTAGAAAGAAAACACAAGCAATTATTGCAGATTGCTAGAGCCCTGATGTTTTGAGCACATTTACCTTTAAAATTTTGGTCCTACAGCATTCTTGCAGCCACCCCATTTGATCAATAGATTACCCAGCAGTGTCTTACATTGGCAAACATCTTTTGAGCTTTTATATCACACTCAACTAGATTACACAATATTAAAACCATTTGATTGCTTATGCTATGCAAACAACATTCAACCTCATAAAGGTAAAATTCAAGCCAGAACGTATAAATGTGTGTTCATTGGATTTGTAATTGAACAAAAAGCTTATAGATTGTAAGATCTTGACACACATCAAATTTACACTTCTAGAGATGTGCAATTCCTTGAACATCAATTTCCATTCAAGGAATCAGTCCATTCTATTCCTTCTACAACTCCTTTACCAATTATAATAGACCTTGAACCATTTACAAATATACATTTTCAATCCACTAGAACCTTTTTCCACCCTTCATCGTACATCATGCCTAGGTGATATGAGAAATACTCAAGTAATTGACAGTGAAGAGATTGTAGTAGTTGACAATGAAGAGAATGAGAAGACTGCAGAAGGAGGCTGTTGAAGGGATTCCATATTCCAGATGGGGAATTCAAAATATTTCCACTGATGTTTTTCTGAGTACAGTACAGAAGAGGATTCATGGCAAGAAATGAATTCTATACCTTTATCTACAGGTGAAAATATTGATGGTCAAATGCATATTATGGAGTTACCAAGGAGGAGTTCCAGAGTTCAAAATTCTTGAGCTCAACCATACAAAAATTGCCCAAACTCACATTTTTCTTGAAGTTGAACTTAGTAGTGATGAATTAGAGTTTGAAGGATTTGATGGGCTATTGGGTGATGATGTTCAAGAGCTTTTATTTTCTTCATTTTCACCATCTTCTTCATCTGCAACAGCTGTATTTTGTGGCAAAGAAATTAGGACAGCAACACCCCCTTTCAATTTCTTCATTCTCCCAATTCCAAGAAAGACCAGCTTCATTCCCTCGGGGCAGAGCTCATATGGCGGAATAAGCGGCGCAAAGTCGGCAGGGTGGGGGTTCGACTCCTGGGCGCATAACTAGACGATTAACAGTTTGGAGTGAAATTCCTTGTGCGCAGTAGTGTATATGCAGGCGTTGGGAACCTGAGATGCTACACGACGCTCTTCCGATCTACCTCCTTCAGAGTGCTAGGAGCAGGGTCTTAAAGGCCCAGGATTAGTTTGGCGAAGCTGGGAAACCTAGTGCCAATAAAAAAAAAAAAAATCACCAGCTTCATCAAACATCACATCCCAACTAATGATAACTTTTTTGTCCTTCAAACTGTATTGCCTCTGGCCCTTTGATTGTGAGCTATAACATATGAGCATGCACATTTCGCTTCCTTTATTAAGTTTACTTCTTTTCTCCATTAGAATCAGAGCATAACAAAGGCGCCCCAACACTTTGAAATACTTTACCGATGGCTTCCTTCCATTCCATACTTCAATTGGAGTTCGTTTTGCACGATTTTTGATGGACATCTATTCATCACAAACACGGAAGTTTAGATATCTTCAGCCTAAAAAGTTTTTGGTAGCTTCTTTTCATGTAGCATGGATTTCACCATCTCCATTACAATAACTTCTTCTTTGATATTCTATTTTGTTACGGAGTGTAACTAACCGCCAATTGTCTTCAACACCTTTCCGTTTGGAAATCAATTGGTTTATACTTTATAAACTAGTCTAAATTTTAGGACACACAGCTTAACTTGATTGTTTAAATTTTATTGAAAAGTGAAAAGTTGTTATTTGATGTGATGGGTCAGCGATGTGTCAACCATGGTATTTGACATATGTCACAAAAAATACAATTATTATTTTAATTATAAACCAATTGGTTTATGGAGTAATTGGCTTCCAAACCGTCATTCACAAAATTTATCTAAATTCACTTGAAGTATGTTTTTTGCCATTACTAATTTTCAACACCTTTTCTCAACACTTTGATAAAATAGCCACTTTGTTTTTAACAAAAATTTTGAACTTCTTAAAGATAGTAAAAATTTTAGATTTTGTCTCATAAAATACCCAAAAATCATTATACTAAAATCATCAATGAAGAATGAGATAGTGTATGCGTTGAAGTTCTATAGCTCTTACCTTTGCTTTGAATCTCCTTGGTATTTTTTCCTCAAGATCTCTCAAGTCTTACTAGCTTTACTGGCCATCATGATTCTTAGAAAGATAGAATCTGTCACAGCCCAGAATGGAAAAAACACTTGCATCTTTTTGTCTAGATTTCTTGAGCTTCTCCATCTCATTCTCACACAACCCGTCTTCATTTTCCAGTTCTTTGTAGTAACCTTTGTCAACAATATCCCATAAATCTATAGCCACAAATAAAGTCTTCATCTTCACACACAAAAACTCATAATTTTGCCCATCATAAATTGGAAGAAAGGCCTGTTTTAGGTTGCCACTTGATCCATTCATAGTTGACATCTTCTTTTCCTCAAAGCCCTCTTTTTCTTCGAATCCTACCTCCAAATCTCAGCTGCAAATTTGAAACCAAACCCCAAAAGCTCTGATATTAGAATTTTGGATGTAATCTCAATGATTTATGCCCAGAATCTAATGGAATAATGACCAAACAGCAGCAAGAATTGAAGGAACAAACGTGGGGGAAATAGAGGTTGCTAACATAGCCACGGCCGGCCTTTTCCGGGGGCCTAAGTTTGACCTTTAACAAATTTTTTTAGGGCCATGGACTGAAAAACTAAAACTCAAATATGCTGTTGGAAGGATTTGAACCCATGGCCATAGCAATGTAAGTCATTTTCACTCAAAATTTCAGCTAAACTAGCTAAATATGTTTATGTTTTATAAAGACATACATTAATATGTGTGTGTGTGTATTCTAATAGCAAGATTCGGCTTTTGAAATCAAAATTCTCCATAAATGAGCTATAGTCGGGGTCTAAGCAACTACTTAGTTGGGTTATGGTAATACATCAGTAGGTTTATGTTAAAAGATAAATCTCACACTAATTAAATATAAAAATATAAATCAACATATAAGTGCTTGGACTACTCCTCTTAACAGGTTGACCTTCTAAGATAGAATCCCAAGTCTTAATATGATATCAGAGCCCGTTAAGCTCAAACGAGCAATTCGATCTAGTTAAGACTCAAATAAGCACACGAATTTCTATATTAGTCTGCTTCAACGAGCTGCCATCTTGTGGAGGTATGTTAAGGGATAAATCTCACACTGATTAAATATAAAAATGGGTTTTTTACACCTAGCGTCCTCAACCTTTCATCTTTTTACGGATTACATCCCCAACCTTTGTTTTTCCTTCAGTACGCCCCAACCTTTAAAGAAATCCTCTATTTCACCCCTGGTGACAGAAATCGTCAAATTCCACCATTAGGTCAGGGGCATTTTCGGTAATATACAAAAATTAATATTTTAATGCCAAAAAAATTTTAAAAAAAAGGCAAAAAAATTCAAATTTTTTTCTGGGGCGGGGGACTTCCCCTTCTACCATTTCCGGCAGCAAGCACAGAGGGGGAGACTCCCCCGTTGCTCCAGTCGAGCACTGCCGGAAACGGCATTAGGGGGGAGTCGCTGCCGGAGCTACCATTCCTGCAGCAAGCACAGTTGCCATTTCTGGCAGCTCTCTAGTTGCTGGAAAAGGCAAAAAGGGAGGGAGGGAGGGGTGTCTCCCAGCCCCTACAAATTTTGAATTTTTTTTGCCTTTTTTTTTAAATTTTTTTGCATTAAAATATCAATTTTTGTATGTTACTGAAAATGTCTTTGACCTTAACGGTGGAATTTGACGGTTTCCATCACCAAGGACGAAATAGGGAATTTCTTTAAAGATTGAAGACGTATTGAAGGAAAAATAAAGGTTAGAGACGTAATCCGTAAAAAGGTGAAAGGTTGGGGACGCTAGGTGTAAAAAACCCTATAAAAATATAAACCAATATATAAGTGTTTGGGCTACTCCTCTTAGTATGTTGACCTTTTCGGATGGAATCCTAAGTCTTAATAGTTAAAGAATTCATGACATGAAAGGGCACAAATTTCTACTGAATTGAGTGCTTAATAGAAGGCCTAGTTTTGGCAAGTGTTGATTTCATATATTCAAACTATTACTATGCTTTTGTTGAAGAAGCTGTGCTTATTTTTTAAGTTTAAATAACTGATTTAGTTATTGAAAAAATATATAAGATATACATATGTTATTTGATAATTCTAGTACTAAGTATTTTAGTATTTAAAATGTTTTCTACTTTTATATGAGTATTTTAATTTATGCAATGAAAATTATAACTTTATATGTTATGCTTTTAACCACAGTTAAAATTGTGTACCAAATATTAAAATTTTTTGCATTGTTATACATTATAAATGAGGGCAAACAAAGGTGGTAAAAGAACATATTGATTATATATTATATATACAACGCACAATATTTACCACAGTTTTGTAATTGTTATAAAAAAATATATGAACAATATTATTAACTATGGTTTTCGGGTAAAACCATGATAAAAAGTTAAAATATAGCCGTTCACAGTTGTGGGTTATGTTTTTCCCACCACTTTTAAGCCTGTGGATGGAAAACCGTGGTAAATTCACCGTGAACATTATATATGACGTGGCGGTTTCCTAGTCTTTTACAAATTACAACTGTTTGTCACCGTTGCAATTAACGATTTTACTTGTAGTCTGCTTGAAGATGTGCTCAAAACTGGCATGTAAAGAATGGTCGTCCAAATTGATTGGACACTGAAAATTGCAGCAAGCCCTTCATAAGTCATGGGGAAATGTTCAAATATGTTGTTCTTATGAAGCTTGAACTTGCTTTAATGGTAGATTATGATATACTCTACATATATTCAAGATATTTTTACATTATGTACCTTTCATTATTTAGAATACATGTGCAAATTTTTATTCTGTTTTATTTTGTATTCTAAGAGAAAATCGAATACTTATTTGCAAAAAATAAAAAATTTGAAAATTTACTATGTTCCGCAAAATGATTTATATAATTTAAAATTGGCATGGCTAGATAGCTATTTTCATAAGCTTTCTAACGGTACAAACAACATGAAATTCGGACTTAAAATGAGTGAGAAATGAGCCTTTGAATTATCAGTCGAAATTAGCATAAAATGAAGAAAAAGAAGGTAAACGGTAGTTTCGGGCAATTTTAGTTTCGTCTTTTACATTTCTGATAGGTTCGGTTTGGTCCATAATGCTTCTGGGATGTTAAGATCGGTCATTGACGTTTCTGAAAGATTCCATTCGGTCCTCTACGATTCTGAAACTCATTTGAAGTCCAGTATTTTACGTAACCTCTAGATTAGTACTTGAAGATTTCGTACTTTCATGTTGCTCCAACTTTTTTAAACTAGTCAAAGTAGAGATACACAGGCCAAGACATAAAAAGTGAAAAGCACAAGATTAGCCAAGCATATCCTCCTCAAAAGACAGGCCTTCACCAAAAAAAAATAAATAAATAAATACATTTAAAAAAAAAATAAAGTTACTGGTAAAATATATTTCTTGATCAATGAAAAATTCAAAATCTGTAATTTACATCGGTCAAATGACTTGAGTTGAGAGAAATTAATTGAATGACAAATACAGACATAAAAGGTACAAGATTGAATAATGCTAAGTAGTAGCCGTGGTGCTTAGCAATTGTTTGTGTGGTGGTCATTATTATGGCATTAAATCGATCTGGTTGAATTAAATTTTTTGACGTGTAATTTATTTAATTAGACTTGTAATTTAATGTCATGTAGACTGGTAGTCTAGTACTATATAGCATTAATCTACAAGATTACTTGCGCATAAGACAGGAAAAAGAAAATGACGATTATGCAAGTAAAGTGACTCAAACATGCATTCCATTTTAAGGCTGTTAAGGCCCTGAGAAAGGTTGACTTACGAGGTCCCTGCAAATATAGTGCTAACATGGCTTTGATTCTCCAGTAGAAGTCTTGCCAATCCAAAATCAGCAATTTTTGGTAGAAATGAATCATCCAAC
>CAVNYN010287457.1:0-85030 GCA_963692815.1 Nyctanthes arbor-tristis
GATAGAATTTGATTCTTCCAACAAATATAAGCCTGCTAAAATCGTGCCCACACGACACCTAAAACCAAGGAACACCCTAGGCACCCACCCCACCCACCCCACTTCCCACCTCTCTAATTTTGCAAAACTTTCCCAATGTTCCCAATGCAACATTCATAGCAATCACCATCCCCCATCCAAACCTTGGAAACTTTTAGGGGGTGAAAAGAAGAAGAAGGCTTTCATTCGTGTTCGACGTCGACGTCGTGATTTAACGACTCGATCAAGAATAAGGCCTTTGTTGTTCTTCTTTCCTCTTTATTTCTTGTTTTTTTTTCAAGGTGGGGTGAAATGCATATGATTCATTCTATGAGGAAATGGTGTCCAAATTTGGACAAGGAAAATGGGCTGGAGACGGTGTTGGATCTGCCAATACCGGAGGAAATGTTCACCAAAATGGGGAGCAATGCCAACTTGCGGTGGAGGACGATGCGGAATTTTATGAAGGCTCAACAAGCTATTGATAGATCAGCCGCCCAACCTGCGGCAACGACGGGGGCTGGGAATGATCAGTTTATGTTGTTAGATCAAACTTGTTGGATCAGCTTTCATACCATATCAGGTTCAAACTGACCGTGCTGTCACCTTGCCTATAAAAGATGGTTCCATTGTAAGCCTACCATTCCATTTTTCTTTTGTTTTTTCTTATGTAAGGTTAAGTCGCATTCAGTGTTCTAAATAGTTTGCCTTCCTCTCATTTAAATAAGCTTGAAGTTTGATTTTACTACTTATTCACACTTTTAAAAAGTTTGAAACTTCATCTCGACACTTTGTCATGCATGCTTAACACTGTTTAGAACCCCAGTCGATCATATGCTTCATATCTAATAAGTTTATATAGAAGTGCATGTTCTTTAATGTTTAGTATGGATTATTATCAGTAAGAGTAACAATCAAGAGCCCACGACAGGCTTCATGAGGGGCCCACTCTAGAGGGATCCAACCGTGGGCTTGGGAGCAAGAACTAGACAGGATGGGCGCAACTTAATTTGTTCAATTGGCAATGAGGCCCAGTCTCCGGCTCTCTTAGAGCATCTTCAACGCTTACAGTCCATTGATATTGATGTGGCGTGAAATGGAAAGCTGTTTAAATGATGTGACCAATGTCCATTGATTGGAATAAAGACAATCTAGCTAACCACTCCAATGCATGATGTTCAAACCTATTTGAAATAGCCATCTTGTCACGAAAAGAAACATTAAAGAATTAGAGACAATTTCTAGTCAAAAATTTTCTACTGTTTTTCCCCAATCTACCACGGCATTGGAGATGCTCTTATGCAGCTCGAAGTGGGCTCTTGATCATTTTCATCATTTGGAAATGGTAATGACGCCATATCATGTAACTTTTTGTCTTGTCAAATCTTCGATAACAATCATAGGTTCTATGCATTAAAAGTCTTTATACATATATTTGTTTTCCTATATCCATATTCAAAATTACTATCAACCCTTAAAATTTCAGTACCATTGTCTCCTATGCTAAAAATGAATGCCACTCTCTAGATCCTCTATTTGATTTTCCTAATAGTTTGACAGTCATTCTTCTTAAAGCCTAGGGTCATTTTCTATCAAATCCACATCCCTTAACTTTGGGGAAAGTACTAAGAGGTACATTAATTTGTAACAGGAAGCTTCGACCGCGAAATACATAGTGCAACAATATCTAGCAGCAACCGGAGGGGTAGCTGCAATCAACTCTGTGAATAGCATGTATGCTGTTGGCCAAGTAGTGATGGTTGTAGCATCAGATGCGGATGCCAAACGAACCTGTGAAGCCGGTGGCTTGGTGCTCTGGCAGAAGAACCCTGATCTTTGGTACTTAGAACTTGTTGTTTCTGGCTGCAAAATTAGTGCTGGTAGTGATGGAAAAATAGGATGGAGCCAATCTTCTTCCAACTCAATCGCTTCGAAAGGGCCTCCAAGACCTCTTCGGAGGTTCTTCCAGGTATGTTTGCTAACTGCACTGTATTGGACGTCAGCACTCTCGGATTCCTTAAAGAATAAAGGAAAATTTTCAGGTGCTCCATGATTACCTACTTCAATTAATACTCCCAACAAATGAAAACAAGACAAGTAGATATACAAGTCCCAGTTAATTTTAAACAATAAACTGGGCCCATGTCAGTGCCCCGTTTGCTTGGAACGGATAGAACAACTAGTCTAATTATTTTCTTGGGTATATATTTGCAGGGTTTGGACCCAAGATCAACAGCCAACTTGTTCTTAAATGCAGTTTGCATAGGAGAAAAAACCATAAAGAATGAAGATTGTTTCATTCTCAAGATTGAAACAAGTACAGACATTCTAAGGGCACAAAGCACAGTGAACACAGAGATAGTCCACCACACAATATGGGGATACTTCAGCCAAAGAACAGGGCTTCTCATCCAATTCGAGGACACGAAACTTATACGAATGAAGGCCGCTAAGGGCGACGAAAGCGTGTTCTATGAGACGAGCATGGAATCGGTGCTCGACGACTACAGATACGTCGAAGGGATCAACATAGCACATAGTGGAAAGACTTGTTCTACATTGTATAGGTATGGCAGGACATTGAACAGAAGATGGAAGTTGGAAGAAACGTGGAAAATTGAAGAGGTTGATTTTAACATTTGTGGCTTGTCTGTGGAATACTTTTTGCCTCCAGCTGATCTCACGAAGGAACCAGAAAATCAGGAAGAACAGAAATGTGATTCATGCGATGTAATATAATTACTTCATTTTTTTTTAGGTTTTTTTTTTTTTTTGTATATATAGTATAGTAGAATTTTTACTTCATTGTTATTATTATTTTCTTTTATTTTATATTTTTTTCCATGAAACGAGTTCCTTGTTCTGTTCTGTTCAGATTTTGAAAGTTGATCCTGGACTTATATATGTGGTGAAAAAGTAAAATTCAATTTTCCCTTTCGAAGCATGATAGTGGAATTTATTTTGTTCATTTTTCTTTATTCTATTTATCTTTACTAGAGATTATTATTATTTTCTCCAAATTTCAACCTAAGATCGGAAGAGCGTCGTAATTGTATTGGCTGATTTGAAGGAAAACATCTTCCTTTGAAACGATTTTGGAATAGCAGCAATTGCGCATACCCTGTCTTGGTGAATGAACAGAAAAAGTTCCGGTTACTCCACGGTATATATGTAGTAGAAGATATTGACATTGAAGGAAAAAACTGGTTGCAGTACTCCAGATATTGTACTTCTGGCGAAGCAAGAATTTAAACGTGTGTAAAAGAGCCACAATTTAACAACAATAAATTAAAAGTGTCATGAATCTACATGTTGCTTGATTTTTTTTTTTTTTTTTTAATAATATAGGGCAGATTACGGTGCTTGTAGATTACTGTTAGAATTTTGTTCTAATATAGTAACAAGTAACAACTAAATAAAAGTTTCTCTCACTTGACATCAAGTAAAAAATTTTTTAATAGAGTAATGTTTTCCGATATATGTGTGTTATTGTTTGATTATTACTGGAAAAACGAAAGAACGCACTTCATAAAAAAAAATAAATAAATAAAATAAAGTAGAAAGAAAGGGAAAAATATGGTGATTGGAGAGTGAACTTTCTTAACAATGCTAGGGTCTATTCTCTTTATATTTCAGTTGTCAGTTTTAAATTCATTTTTACTCTTCCGATCTTTTAAGGGTAAATATTAAGGAAAAAAAGAAAATAATGATTTTTTTCTTGTTTTCAGCATTTTTAAATTTTTACATTTACTACAAGAAAACAGGGCATCATTGACGGAAAATTCCGTTGGTGAAACTCAAAATTCGTCGGAAAATACCCATCACCGACGGAAAAAATCCATCGGAAAAACCATTAATGATACGCTGCTCGGTAATGTTTCTGATGGAAATTTGAATCCGTCGGAAATTTCCAACAAAAGAAAAATCCGTCTGAAATGTCTGACGGACGTTTCTGTCATAAATAAATAAATTAATAAATTAATTAATTTTACCCAACCCGACACACTTTTGCGCCCGCAGGTTTAGCCCGAAAACCCACGCCCAGACCTACCAACCCACAAATTAATATTCTTCAATTTGCATCCATGGTGATTCGATCCCTTGACCTGGGGATTGGGGGAGTACGTTACCAACCACCAGGCTATTGTGTGTTCTTGTTAATGCTTTCCCAACAAATATATATAAAGTATCTTCTACTAATTTTGTTAATTTAAAATTGATAAATTTTCTTTCAAAGAATTGGACTAATATATCATCTATTATTTCATTAAACTTTATTATATTAAATATGTCATTTATACTATAAAACAAAATCTTACTTGCTATATATCAATTAATTTATCCTCTAGTTTGCAAAAAACCTTAACATAACACTTTACTGATACAAACACGTACCTTAATAATATATGTATATTAATTAATTACATGAATAATAATAATAATAATCGATTTTTTTTCAACTTTTTATTGCATTTTTAATTAATACCAGACTTAATCTATTAATATATAAAAGCATTTAAGTGGGGTCTTCCTTTTTCTGCCCATTTTTCGTAGTAGCATTTGCGGTTAAACTTTGCGGTAAGGCTTTTAACTTTTTCTATTTATTTTTTCCTTCATTTTAGCCGCATTCTTATCACTTTCCTAGCAGAATCCTTCATTTTAAATCATTTATTTATTTTTTACTGTTTTAGCATAATTCTTATTTCTTTCCCAACAGATTTGTGCCTCACCTCAACCTTTCCGTTTCCAACAATGGGTAATATGTAATCCAAAATCAACGTCGATAATCCTTTTTTTTCCTCCGTAAAATGAGGTTCTACCATTTCACGGTGATCTGCGATATCAATTTAACTATATGGTGATCTCGTAAAATTCAATTTAACTTTGCTTGATTAATAGTATAAACTATGTTGACTTACCAAAACTAAAATTGTCTTTCGTTGTTTTTCTTATTATACTTCATTTCTTTTTTTAGAAACCTTTGTTTTCAAAGTGAGGAATGCAGACACGAGGTGTATAATTGCAACAGTAGCTGCACAAAAATTCAAGAGAGTTAAGCTATAAATAGGTACCTTTCTGTTTTCTCGTTCTCTGTTGTACAAAGTGATTGTATTTTTCTTCCCCATAATTCTATTTAAATTGTGAACGTTCAGTTGAATAATTTTTACTCAGGATGATAAAGAATATATTGGGATTATGTTGAGGTCAATAACAGAGATGATGTTATTAGGGATCCGAGAATGATGATGATGAACAATAAGACGATGAAGGATATGTGCCTGGTGATATTGTTGTTGATGTGCAAAAGAGCTTAGAGGCAAGAGATTAACAATTTGTAGAGGAAATGTCAAAATGAGGAAACTGAAGATGCTTGCATTGTAACATCCTGGAAATTTCTACAAATTAAGGTAAGCAACGAAATTGTTGTTTTAAAAGAATTACTTGATTATTAGTGTAAGATTGCTTGAAGATTGTTATTGAATTGACGCTAAAGAAAGGATTTGGTTGACAATTAACATAAACTAAAGTGTAGTGACTAAATTGATATGAATTAAAGAGTGTGAACTTAATTGAAAGATAATGCAAGGGGAAGGACTTCTTGGGCAATTTCCTGACAAGTGTGCGGCTCCACATCGTGTCACTTGTCATGAGGTGATTTGCGCCACTTATCATGATATGATTGGCGCAACTTGTCACCTTGTGATTGGCGGAACTCAAAAGTTATTAAAATTAGCTAAATCCTAACTATTATATATAGGAAGCTAAGAATTTCATTTTCTCTTCCAAACCATTTCTCTTTTCTCTCCCGAACCCCAAAAATTAGTCCAACTTGGCCAAGGGAAGGAGAAAACCAATAAAAACCCGCCAAAATACCAATTTGTCCTTTGAAAAGAGTCCCTTACCATATATGGAAGGATTATAGCTTGAAAGATAGCTTTAATTGAGGACTATCAGGGCTTTAAAGATACTTCTTCAAGTAGATTATTCGAAGAATATTTGAGGTGGGTAACCTAATACTTTAATTCATTTTCTACATGCATAAAGTTTTGATAAGATAAGTGTGTATTTGATTGATGATTTTGATGAGACAAACATGAATTTGAATGCATTATTATTGAAAGAAAGATTTGTTTATTGCATTTGTATCGCTAGTTAATGCTCTACCCGTTTTGATTTGCTTTGTGATTGTATGCCTTGCTGTGTGGTCTTGGCCATTCTGATTTATTTCCTACACTATGACATATTCAATGATCCCGGAATAGGGAAGATTAGTGTGGTGTTTGTTTTGAATTGGAATCTCGGTATGGGTCTACCGGGGTTCATTGTGGATCCACTTAATTGAATTGAATCTGGCGCGCACTACGGGTAGTAGTTTAACTAGTGATAGGACCCTTTTATACATTGAAAAGCTTTGTACATGCAATGATTTTCTTGGAAATGAGTTTTATAAACGAAAGGTGAATCAAAGGATTGTGTTATTAACTGAGTACGTTGTACTCACTCCCCACTTATTACAATTTTTGTAGATAATTGAAGTCATAACAATTGAAAAACAAGGCAAGCTGGATGTTGGATCGTGCTCGCGAATGGGAGTAGAGTTGTGCATGTGGTGTAAACCTGTTTTTGAAACTATCACGAATTTATTACTTTTACGCACACCTCTATAATATATATGTTTTACATCTTATAACATATAAGACAATAGAGAGATATAATCTTTATATTTATTTGAATACTACTTTTCATTGTAAAAGTTTTTTAATGATTTGGCACACCTTGGTAATCAATGAAATATATCTATCAATACAACTTCTTGTGTTCTATATATTTTTGAAAACCTAGCGTTAATGTTTCTTTAAGAGATGGACGATTTGTTAACTTATGAAATTAGACGTGTGCTCTTAAACTCTGTAAGATAAAATGAATTGAATTATTTCGCACGTCCTGTCCCCATTATTTGAATAAAAGCTTCCGCTACAGAATTTGTAAATTTCCATAAGATATTCGGAAAATATTGTAAAGTTAACGGGGGCGTGACATGCATATTAATTCGTTATGTGTTACACGACATAATAATTTTGGCATTTTGTTATTTTAATTATCAAAACATTGTTTATTCATTTCATTAGTTTTTATATTGTTATGTAGTTTATAAGTTTTGAGATGGGTTATGATTTATTATACTGAAAATAACTATGTGTCCACCATTTGCACAGTGTAGCAAATTTTTGGTTGAATTATGAAATATTGAATATTAGTTATGTCTCATGTCAAGACTTACGTATCATCTTCAGATGCCAAAACACATTTATACAGGAAAATTACTTATTTTTTAATGTTGTGTGATGAATTGTGCTCGATAAATCAATCAAGTACCTTGCTTTCAGTGCATGAAGTAATACACACGTGACAATTTTTAATGTCAAAATTTTGTTTGTTAATTTACACTAAAAGTTGGTCCTTTGGCATATTTTTATATTTCTAAATTTTATTTTATTTTGCTTTTCCATTTTTTGATACAAGAGGAAATATGGGAGGGGAGAGAAATTAGTGGATGAATATATGTGGCCTGAACATTTTGTAATTGTTACATCACAATTCGAACCACTCTAAAAATTTCATATTTAATAAATAATTATTAATCATTGCTTTTTGTGCATGAAGAAATACCAGTGAGAGTTTAATATCAAACTTTTATTTGATATATCATATACTTCCTCCGTCTCAAATATATATAGTCCATTATTCCTTTTTGGGATATCCCAAATATATAGTCCTCTTTCTTTATTAAGAGGTTTAATATGCACTATTTTACCAATTTACCTTTATCTAATACTTAGTAAAACTATCAATTCTAAATTATATTCATTAAATTAGGTAAATTAGGAACACGTGTTGCAAAATATATGTTTCCAATATAATTCTTAATCTACGTAAAGAAGTAAAGTGGCCTATATATTTGAAATGGATGGAGTAGTTTTATTTCTAATTTCCACTTGCATTGTCTAGAAATAATTTAGTCCATTACATCATCAATTACGCAACTCTTGATTCCTGACGAATAATAAATAGTAAAAGTGTAATAATCAATCCTCATTTAAGCTAATAAAGTCTAATGGCGAAAAGTTTAAAATTTATTTAAACTGTTAATCCTATTATATTAATTATGGTAGTTATATTGACACAACATTTTTTACTAACCACACCAAAATTTAATTGTAATCAACATCTTTTATGTTTTTAAATCTTTATACTTACATTATTTACTTATATCTATCATATTTTTATTTTTAATATTTTATTATCATGACATTTTGTTTTGAAAGATATTTTGATTTTTAAAATTTTACTGCGGGAATTAGTTAAAATTTTCAAACAAAAGAAAAAAGCATATCTAATAATATACAATTACATATTGTCATACAATTTTAAGGTATAAAAACAAATGTTTTTAAATATATCCGATCATTAACATTATAAGAGAATATTTAAATCAAAGATTCAAGAAACTATGTAGCAAAAACTTTTAGAGGGCATAAATGCTACACGGAACAAAGAGTATGGATACTCACATTAATAAAAATGTGGTGTATTTAGTAAAAATAGTGGTGTATATATAATTAGCCTATTAATTATTATTACTACATTATTATTTACTTTGGAGCGATTGGCTAATATATACGAAAAATTTTCCTTCTATAAATTCATTAAATTTTTTATTCCCCAGTCTTAAAAAGATGGTCATATTCTTTTTTCACATAGATTAAGAAAAATTAATTTAATGATATTGGAAAAGTAAATTTTGACATTATTTCCCTTTTATACACTTTTATTTATTAATTACTATACTTTAATAATAACTATGCACATTAAATAGGAGCATACAGGACAATTATTATTATTTCAACTACTTTTTTAAAAAAGAAAACCGTATCATCTTTTTGGGACGGAGGTAGTAATAATTTGAAAACTTCATGTGCAACACACAGGCGGGCAAGAAACTAGAAGATTGCATGTAGAATATTGCTTATCATGCGAACCGTGTTTCATTCCATTGGTACTAAATTTCTTGGTTGGATTGTTTCCTGGTATGCCACCTGTTGAGCATCAGATAACACTAGAGTTCAATCAAGTGGAACAGCAGTTTATGTAAGTAATAATATGTATAAGCAATTTAAATTACTTGCAGTTTGGAGATCTCAAAAAAAAAAATTATATTTATATCATTAATGTATATATGTTGTTAGTTCATCATGCAACTTATTATATATATTTTTGAATGTTGTTCTTCCCGTGCAACGCACGGGTGTTGTACTAGTTATATGTAATACCATCTTACTAAATCTATCAAAATATTTTCATAATTAGAATACTTTACATTATCAATAATTTTGCTTTTCTTGTCAGATGAACAAATTGTTTTATCTACTTATAACTCCTGTTATTACTAGCTTATTTATTTTGAGAGATGCATGTTCATATACATATTAACACTATGCTTTTTACTAAACAATTATCTTATACTTAAATATGCAAAAATTATATTTAATAAGCGCTAAAAAAAGTGGAATATAATATGTCCTAAGACACAAATCTATGAAAGCAAAATGTTAAAAAATAAATGAACGAATGGGCTAGGAAATGATTTTAAAAAAGTCCCAAAAAGTCCATCGATTGTTTCCAATGGATTTTGACTGTGAAAACACTATTGAGTTTCTGACGGAAATTCAAATCTGTCGGAAATATTCCGACGGAATCAAAATTCCTTCGGTAATTACCGACGGATTTGAATTTCTGTTGGAAATTACTGATGGAATTTGGTTTTCATCGGTAATTCCCGACCATATTTTTCCCACCCCAAATCACCGACGAATTTTTCAGTTCGTCGGAAAATCTGTTAGTATTTTCCGACGGATTGTGGTTGGGGGGAAAATTCTGTTGGTGTTGCCGTGTTTTCTTGTAGTGATTGAAAAGCTCAATAGACAAAATGTCATTTTGCTAAAGTCAAAGATTTATTTTAAGAGTCGTGCAAATTTTTTTTTTTTTAATTAGTTAGAAGAATAATCCCTTATTTCCAGGGACACTAATTGTTTGTTATTTGTAATTGACTTAGTCATTTAGTGATTTAGAGTCTGTCTTCACATGAGCTATTTTTTCTCTTTTAGTTGTATTGTAAAGCTATTATAAATAGGTATCTAGGTTATTCAATAAAACAGAGTGCATTCTCTTAAATTTTACTTATTATCACTTTGAGTTTAACAATTGGTATCAAAGCCCTACACAGGGTTGTTGAGCAAGAAGTGAGAAGCAAGGGATTCAAAGAGTATATTTTGAGATCCAAAGAGTATTGGAGCTTGGTGGAGCAAGGGATTCCTGCACTAGCAGAAGGAAAAGTGCTTACAGGAGTAGGAGAAGTTACATATGAAGAATGGTGAGACTGTGAGTGATTATTTTGCACGTACACTCTCTATTGCCAACAAAAAGAAAACCAATGGTGAAAATATGGAAGATGTCGATGTTATTGAAAAGATATGGGTCTATAACTCTAAAATTTGACTACGTTGTCTATTTAATTGAGGAGTCAAAAGATGTGGACTCTCTATCCATTGATGAGTTGCAAAGGAGTCTCTTAGTGCATGAGCAATGTATGAATGGCCATGCCGCTCTAGAGGAGCAAGCCCTCAAAGTTATACTTGAAGGTTATGCTGGAGGAAGAGAACATAGCCTTAATCTCATTTCCCATGTTAGATGAAAATTCACCAACTTTGGTCCACTGTTAAAGCTAGAATTTAATGCAAGAAATTGTGAAAATTTAGTCTGAAAGAAGAAAATAAAAATGAAGAAGGTGCATCCTCTAATATATTAGAATTTATTTCAAATATTCTGAGATAAGAATTTGGAATATATGTGCATCCTCTAATAGATAGATACCGATTACAGATTGACAAATGGAGAAAAATTAGGAATTCAAATATTTTGGATTTTAGATTAGAATTTGAAGTCCCGAAATTGATGGAACAAAAAATGAGATATCGTGTGAAATAGCGCCAAATAAGTGTTTTAATATAATATTTGAAAACATTTTACAATTGTGTCAGATAAAATTGTAATTGTGTCAAACAACTGTTATTTAATATATATATATATATATATATATATATATATACTGTTACGTGAACTATTACTTCGAAGCATTAGTGCCCCATCGTGTAAGAGGAAGAAATGCCAAAATTTGTCATGGGACTATCTTACACTAGTTTGAATAATCGGTGGAGTCGATGGTAATATGTTGGAAATAATTGCTATATTTTATACGCTTTTGTGATGGGTGCGTTTCGTGGACGTCACGGACTTTTGCCGTTCTTTAGACGGGGAAGTTTATATGTGAATACATGACAATTGTATTATTATTAAGGATGCCATTAAATTATTGTACAAAGGATCTCCAATAAATCAAGAAAATATATAATTCTTGAAAACAATATTGTCGTATTAGTCTTATTAATGGACGTACAGTATTGTTACTGAGTTAAATCAAGATCAAATAACAATAGTATTTAAGAACAAAAATTTTCTACCACCCATATGGGTGCTGTTATGACACCCTAGAACATTAGATGCCATTATAGGTGTTAAAAATTAATATACCTTACAATTGACTATATTATGTTATATGAAAGAATTTGTTTATTAAAAACATATTCTGCGATTCAGCATAATCTTTTGAGCGGTAGTTTTTTTATGAAGTCAAATAGGGCTCTATAGTACAAAGTCAACTACTTATCACAAGCCGCCAAGTAAGAAATCGCATATGGTTTCATACATTTGATGGCTTATTATTAATAGTCGGACTCCATCATGGCTCCCCTTGTGATTAATAATCGGACTCCATCATGGCCCCCATACTCCCCCAATATGTCTAGTCACAATTATTTGTTTTTATTTTATTTTCTTATTATGCTTAATTTATTTTTTCTTTATGAATATTGTTTAAACCAACATTTTTTTCTTGTTTGTGCCTTTCATATGAGATCATTTGCAAAATTATATTGTGTAAAATTCTCTGCATCCAACAAAAATAGACTTATGTTTTCACACGAATTAAGAAATTTTAGTTAATGTAATGGATTAATTGAAGAAGTTTTCTTACGGCATATCTTCTTATACATGTGATCGAACACAGGCAGCACAATGGATAATATGCACTAAGCCTTTAGATCACATAATGAGATACTCCATACTAGACCATCAATTAGGAACGAGAAACAAGAACTTGCTCTTGCTCTGCCTTGGATACTGGAGTTAAAGAAATACATTTACAATGGATTCGTGTTTAGAATTCAAGATTCTAAAGTATGTAATGTATTGTCATACGCAAAAACACACATTCATAAATTGTACAAAAGCTTCCATCTTTTAATATACGTTCATATTCACGAAAAAACGGCAAGATACTTTCTACACGCGTTGTGCCTATTTATGCATTTTAGAACACGATTCGCGTTCGCGATGAACTGTTGGGCTCCTAAGCAAGAAAAAGAAGAGATTGATGTGGGAAACGTGGTGGTAAGAGAGAATATTTTATTGGCATTTTTCTGTCAAAATAGTTTTGGTACGTTTATAGAACTCGTATTGTTAAAAAAAAACATAAGAAACCACTATTGGTTTCAATCGGGTTCTGTAAACATAACAAAGTTGTATCGGTAAAAAATCAATTATATCGGTTCATATGATAATAAGAATAGTGACAAGTTTCTTTAAAGAGCTGCTGTGGGCTCTAAATCTTAATGGCACCCATGGATTGTGGGGTAGGTTGACAATGTACAAGTCAACTTTTTCACGGACCTGCTCAAAGTAATTTCTTACACAGATTAGGTTAGAGTACCATAATTTGACCCCGCTTGCTCCGCTTAATATGCCTATAAAGCTGTTTTGTTGTAAAAATTGCCCATTAGTCCCTCTAAAAAGCTTTTGTAGCCATTTTTCATTTAGCTATTTTGTTCTTGATAATATGATCTCCAAATTTTCAATTATGTAGAATCATTGTTTGTGCTGTGGCCGACGCGGCCTGCCACGTACACATACACAGGGGTAGTCCCTCTCAAATGTCACATCCACTCAAATGACACACCAGCATTGATAACAAAATATTAGCCTATTGTGGCCTCTAGAGTTGGGAAGATTCCCAATTGGAACTCCCCTTGAACAAGCCCCAATAGGAATGACGGTAACTTAAGCCAAGTCCTTCAATTAATTAAATGTCTAGTAAATCATTATGAATGGCTAATCAATGTCCATCAATCCTAATGAGTCAACTTGTCATTAGTGCACCAAATAGATAACTAATACAAGGGTGACATATGGACAGAGCACAGTCCATTGGGTAAAGGAGACCTAACCATCCCAGCCGTTGGATTAATCGGACATGTGTCGACAAACCTAGGTTGATGGAATATTTATAAGGAAATATAAATACTTCCATGCAAAATGACACAAGGTATGCCACCATCTACTCTAAACTGGCTCCAAATACTTAGTTTTAGCAAATAGAACCTTCCACACCCTTTCGTATGTTCTCGCCCGTTGACTAGGCCCTCGGAAGACGTAGTTGACCCTGCCAACTGTGTTGTCTAACATGTTGTCATCAGTGTGCAGATAGTTCGCACAGGTGTTGGGTGTGAGCTGATTCTATTGGTCACTTCTTGAGGTCAATAATCATTTCAGCATTATTAGGGGAAAGCATATACCCCATTGTTAAAATTTTTGAATGGACAACTACTTGATACTATTTCAGTGAATAAAAATTGAAAGCAATTTGAGAAGAGAAGAAAGGTTATCTGAATGAGATGATTGGACAAGAAGCCAAGAGTGAGGATAGAATGGATGGCCTCGTAGATAATAGATTGGGTTGTGAGGACCGAGGAGTGATGGGAGACTAGGTTGGAATGATCAATTGACATTATATTATGATTTCGTTAATATTGAGATCATATGTTTCTCTTCTTTCAAGCTGATTTCCTAAATCGGTAGTAAAATACACAGTCAAAAGAGTCTATGATAGTATGTAGCAACCCCATTGAAGTAGGATACATGTTCTTCTTATTTCACTTTGGTTTCCAGGATCAACGATATATACTACAAAATGAGAAGAGTCTATATAGTTAGGGACAGATCTAGGGGAGGGTTGCAAACCCAAAAAAATTTCTTGGCCCAATAGAAAAATAAAAAATTTATGTATTAAATGAACGTTTTTTACGTGTCACCTTTGACAAAATAAAACTTTTTCTTTAATCCATCCTGTGTCAAAAAAAAAAAAAAAGGATTTCTAGATCCATGTATAGTTGCCTTAAAAGAAAAATAGTTCAGGGACGAAGTCGCAACAAGAGTCGAATAGTTTGAGACTAACCCTGCAATTTTCATATACTGCTACATGACCCTACGAAAGGAAGTCACTGGTGGTTTAAATCCACTTTGAATTTAGAATGGCAATGGGACTGGTATTACCCGATACTCGAGAGTGCCCGCCTCAAATGGAGCGGGTATTACCCGCCCCGTTACGTATCGGGGCGGGTATGGGGCGAAATTTTTTGCCCCGAAATCTTATCGGGGTGGGGACGGGTTTTGGCCGCCCCGCCCTGATCCCCGGTCTCTCTGTTTTTTTTTTTGCAAAAAAATATTTTGTTCTCTATGAAACTGACATGATACTTAGGATGACTTTTCATATAGTTTTAATTCTATTTTTTTTTTATATTTTTTTAGTTATTTCTTAACATGACAGGTAACGAGTATTTTTTTTATACCCGCCCCGTACCAGATTGAATCGGATACGGGGCGGGGGATTTCTTAATGGAACCCGCCCCATTACCATTCCTTTAGTGCACTCATTCTTGTTAGAAGCCAAATCACTAACCTGACATTTGCAGCATTCAAGAAACCAACCAAAAATTCTGCCCTTCCTTCTGCAGATCCCAAACTTGAAAGACTGACAAAACTCTTAACAGAAATGAGAAGAGATGAAGAATCCCAAATCACTGCAAGTATTCCAGCAGCCCCTTCCAAGAAAAATGGTTACAAGTTGAAGTTGTGGGCATTGGGTTCAATTTTGTTGCTTGCATTTTGGTCCATGTTTACTGGCTCTGTCACTCTCAAATTCTCTGTTCTTAATAATCTTAAACATTCATCAGATGGCTTAGATTCTGGCCTCCTTGCTGATGTTGATATTCTTGTGAGTATATCTATGTAGGATTCTTTGTGGGCTCAAAGTCATATGTTTCTTGGTTGTCTTAAAACATGTTTAGTACGATGAATTGTGACGTTGACATATTATTGTGTGTTGCAACTTACAGGATGTGGAGGAAAGGGAGAAAATGGTTAGGCAGATGTGGGATGTGTTCACTCACAGCGGTAAAACTCGGTTGCCGAGTTTCTGGCAAGAGGCTTTTGCGGCGGCCTACCAGCACATGAGCAGTGAACTTGCCGGAGTTCAAAATGCCGCTGTGTCGGAGATTGCCAAGATGTCATTCCGATTTAGAGATATTTATGAACCACCACCACCATCTCTTCCCGTTCAATTATCCATTAGCAGGTATCCGTCTCCTCATAACCGAACGAAACAAAATTAAGAACTAACATGTGGATTCATGGGACCTGATTTAAATTGCTAAACATTCTGCACTTGTTTGCCTGTGTGCAGAGCATTAGTGGATGGAGCAAAATCGCGAAAGCAAGCGGCGAAGACAGAAACAAGCAATAACTAATATATATTCTAAGCATCATCCAGCAGGCTGCATTCCTTTGACAATTATAGCGCTCAAGTTTTAATAATAAATAGCAAAGTTAACAGTTTTTCCTGCTACCTTTCTACTAATCTTTGATTACATTTTGTGTAATAGACTAATAGTAATGTAAAGCTTATTGCAACAAGAAATCACTTCTTTCTGCTAGGCTATTTGCATCTAATGTATTATAATTGACAATACTACACACACATATATATTTATATATACATATTTTAATGCTATATAGCACCAGTGGTGCTTGACACCCGTCTAAGTGGTAAATAATGATAAGTGAAATTAAATATTTGAGGAATCACTCATTCAACTTATCATTTGGTGCTATATTGATGTGGTGTCAACCACCAGTGGTGCTAGATGACATTATTAATATTTAAAGGAAGATAATCTTAAATTTATTTTTTAAATACTATATTAATTAATAAACTTTTGTTAATCGCTATGCAAATAGAAAAAAATGCTATGTGTGTGTGCGACGGTGGTAGTACTTAAGCACAATTAATTAATACACATCGTCCTAAATATATAGTTAGCTTTTTTCTTTTTGTGTGTGTCCCATATATATATATATATATATTTCATATTGAAAAAGTCTTAGTTTACATTAATTCATTACTAATCTATCCCTATTTAATATCTATATATATCTAAATTAAAAGAAGTCTAATCTGATTTTCCCGCCTAAACTGCTGATGTCACTAATGACGTCATTTTCCTTTTTGGTTTTAAATTTTTTTCCCTTGCCAATGCGCTTTTACCTTTCCCTTCCTTTATTCTCTTCCTCAATTAGCTCAAATCCCCATTTTAGCGTTTATTCAATTTATTTTTATACCAAACTCTTCCAATTTAATAAACGGTGTTTTTCTTTCGTCTCCAACATCAAGTCTTCCAGGTACAAATACGAGCAAATAACATTTTAAATGTCCTATTTTCCTTTACTGTCAAGTAGTTAATTACAGTATTCCCTTCCCTTCCGCCTTTGAATCTTTGATTTACACCTCCTCTGTTGATTTTTTTTTTTTTGAGTTTGGTAAATCAAAAAATGTTTAGAAGTTACAAAAACGTGGCATTAAATCGATATATATATATATATAAATCAAAAGAAGTCTAACCCGATTTTCCCGCCTAAACTGCTGATGTCACTAATGACATCATTTTCCTTTTTTTTTTTTTTAATTTTTCCCTTACCAATGTGCTTTTACCTTTCTCTTCATTTATTCTCACTACTACAGAAAAGCATAATAAGCGTCGGTTGTAATGAGGAATACGCATCGGTTGTGGCGACGATGCTATTGGCAGCGACGCGAATTGTTAAGGTATATACATCGGTTGTTGAGCGATGCTTAAAAATAACTATAGGCGTCGGTTGTTTCACAAAAGTCGACACCTAAAACCAATTTTTAAAAATAAATAAATAAATAAAATAGACATTAGGCTTCGGTTGTTAAGTAGGAACCGATGCCAACCGAAGCCTATTGTCTTTTTTTTTTTTGTCCTTCTTCTCTAGATCCGTCAGCCAATGTAATAAACCCATCGAGATTCAAAATTAAAACTCAAAATTCAAATCTAAAATTCAAAATTCAAATTTTGTAGGGCATTTTTTCATCAAATACAAATAAGTTTATGATTGTGTCATTAAAAACACAAACTCGTTTTCCATAAAAAAAAAAATAGACCTAGTGCCAAATAAAATATCTTAACCTGAATACTGGGGAGATGCCAGCATATAATCAAGAAGCAACAATCCCTACCATAGAACATAAACAAATTAATGGAGTGTTGAAGTTTACCAAAATCATTATAAGTAGTCACAGACATATCGTTTTCCACCACCGTCGCCGCCCCGCAGCCGTCATCTCTTCCTTCACCAACTTCTGCCAAACTTCCTGTGGTATTAAGCACAAAGAGTAGACACACAGGTGAAAAATCAAGGCATGAGAATCTGGAAGCATCATCAAAAAGGGAAAATAAGTCTTCTCACTATCGTCCGCTTCAAAGATCTGGCAGGCAATTAAATGGGCATGTATATATATATATATATAAATATAAAGCATAGGCATTAGTTGCTCGAAAGCAACCGATGCCTATTATATAGAAATTTTTTTTTATATATAATAGGCATCGGTTGTTATGCTTATTATAAAACGCGTAGGTTCTTGTTAGGAGCCGACGCGTATAATAACAAATAGGCGTCGACTATCATAAGTCAACGCGTATGATATACACGTCGGTTTCTCTAAGGAAACGACGTGTATAATAAGCAAATTAATTTTAAAAATGCCACCGCGTGCTATTTAGGCGTCGTTTTTTGTAAAAACCGAAGTGTAATGTCATTTTTTATATCAAATTCTGTAGTAGTGTCTCTTCCTCAATTAGCTCAAATCCCCATTTTAGCGTTTATTCAATTTATTTTAATACCAAACTCTTCCAATTTAATGAAGGGTGTTTTTCTTTCGTATCCAACATCAAGTCTTCCAAGTACAAATACGAGAAAATAACATTTTAAAGGTCCTATTTTTCCTTCACTGTCAAGTAGTTAATTACGGTATTCTCTTCCCTTCCGCCTTTGAATTCTTGATTTACATCTCCTCTGTGATTGTTTTTTTTTTTTTTTAGTTTAGTAAATCAAAAAATGTTTAGAAGTTACAAAAACGTGGCATTAAATGGTGAAATTTCATTTGCCTCATTTTTTTATTTGAGACATATTTATACTGAATTCTATATATCTGCAGAAATTCAACGACTATTTTTTCACAAGCTGATCTTCTTCTATGAATGTAATATTTTATTAATAATATTATTACGTAGAAATTCATATTAATAATTATTAATTAATTAGCAATATCAAATATTAACTACATCAACATTGTATCACTAATAGCACTCAAGGTATACATGTTGAGGTTCATCAATAAGTGAACCTCAATAAATTTACGCATACTCCCTCCATCTCGATTATTTGATCATATTTTTTTCACAATAATTAAGAAATGTGTGTTAGAAAGCACATTTTCTAATTCATATTCCTAAGTTGTCCCTATTTAATTAGTAAAATTCAAAATTAATAGTGATAATTAAAGTATTAAATATAGTTAGATTTGTAAAGTAATGAAAACTAAACATTTTAATATAGAAATGAATCATATATTTGGTAAATTTCAAAAAGGAAAATGAAACAAAATAATTGGGGTGGAGGGAGTAATTAATTGAACTTTCTTACTTTTTCAAGTATTTAATTTACTTTAATAATATTCCTCTATTAAATGACATAATTTTACTCATGTTGTGCTGTGAGTTTTTTACATATCACCTAAACATATTCTCTTTTAATACAAGATCATTCCATCATGAGAAAATATGAATTTATTGTTCCTGAAATCAAATTTTACTCCCAACATGACTACGCATGCTTTAATGTCTTAAATATCCATTATTTCTTTTATATATTTTTAATTGAATTTATGGCTACGAATATATTTAATATTAAGGATAGACATCTTTCCACTGAGACATATGTACAAGGAGAAATAAAATTGTATATGGAACGTTGATTATCATGTGAATAGTGAAATAAATATAAATTTTCTTTTCAATGTAAGTATATTGGATTGATACTGCCATTGATGTTATTTCTTCTATTGGTACATATATTGTGTTTTTACACTTTTAGAATATGTCCAACTATTGTAAATTCATTAAAAACTTTCATATAGTTAAATTTCAAACTTTTTTTCTACCCGTGCATTGCACGGGTTTTATACTAGTTTAGTGATAACTATCAATTTTGAATTTTACTAATTAAATATAAACATATTACGAACATGGATAACAAAATGTGACTTTTCAATATATTTTTTAATTTTTATTTTTGAAGTAATATATTTCTTAATTTTAGTAAAATGTAAAGTAGATTATATATATTTGATTTGATGCCAAGGGGACATGATCCCTCTATCTCACTAGTCACTATACCTTATTTATTATATTTATTAAATTAATTTATATCATTATTGAAGATAATTTTAATAATAAATTCCGCAATTCGCACAGTTTTCTCCTCTCTTTTTTTTTTTGGGCCCCCGACCCCACTTTAAGTAGGAAATCAGGAAGAGTGCGATGAAGATTGCCATCGTCTTGCCTCGTTTATTATAATGCAATAGAATACAATAGCAGGGTATCAAGGGCTTGTTAGTGAACAAATTTTTGTTTGAATTAAGGGATTTTAGTGTAAGTTAAATAATGAAAATTTGTGTAGTATATGTGAGTCATTTATTTAAATAAATATAAATTAAAAATAAAATAAAATTAGAATTTATGAATATGGGCCCAATCTTCAGCGTGATTGAACTATCCAAACCACCGAATAAAAAGTTTCATGATTTTTTTAAGGGTTAATTTCACAATTGATGCCCAACCTTTATACTTTATATTGGTTGGGACTCTAACTTTTTTTTCAATGTCATAGGTCCACAACCTTTCAAAATTTCACTCATAAGATCCTTGGTGATATTTTGTCCTCAAAACCATAAAAATAAAAAGGAAAATAAAAAATTTTCCCTACCTACCTAACTAAGCTAACTACATATTCTACGCATATCTATAACATGACTGAAAATGACAAATATATGTACTATTTTTCTTTTTTGGGGAACCATTTATTTTTTCATGTTATTTTTTAAAGCAGCGGGAGCAACAAACAGAGAAATTGTCGGTCTCCTCTTTTGTTATTAGAAATAATTATCAGAATTTGTCATTTACTACACTAAATTAGAGTGTGTTGGATAACTAGATAGATATGGTGAAAATAAATTATTTTTTTAAAAAATCATAAAAATTAAAAATAAAAAATGATAAAAGAAAATAATTTCCTTCCACCCACAAATTTGATATTTATTCCCATTGTCAGAAATGATAAGAAAAAATTAGGTTTATCAAAAAAAAAAAAGTGCAAATATTTGTTATTTTTTATCATGTTAGGGATAGAAGTAGAATACATAGCTGACAAAGTTTGCTTTTATATTTATTTTTTTTGTTTTTATTTAAAAAGTAAAGGAAAAAATGCCATAAGGACTTTATGAGTGAATTTATGAAATGTTGGAGACCTATATAATTGAAAAGAAAGTTTGGGGACTCAACTGATAGAAAGTATAAATGTCAGATTTGTGTAATTAACACTTTTTTAAAATAAAAAAAACTACAAATATAGAGCTGGTTTGATTCTCATTATTTTGGGAAATTATAATGAGAATAGGAGAAAAACTTAGGTGTAGCGGATATACTATCCTATGTGGTACATCCAACTAATAGTTATATACATCTCATTAAATGTTTTCATGTCATTTCATTTAATGTCAGTTTCATTTAATATTATTATTTTATTATTATTTCGATGTTAATCTCATTTAATGGCAGTGAATATTTTTTACCCTATTCTCACATTCCCCCCCTCCAAACTCACCAGGGAGTGAGTCATCCAATTCCTCTCTCTAGATATATGGGCATGCATGTGGAGTGTCCACATACATACCACATTTGCCATATGGTTTGCCATATGGTGCCATATTGTATGATACATGTGGTGCTATATCATTTTCATTATATACATGTTATTCTCTCTCTAGTTTGTTTTCATGTTTCTATACACTACTTATGTTAATAGCCACTTTTCTTCTTTATACGTATAAGTTAATTATTCTCTCTTGTCTATTTTGACGTTTTCATGCACTCAATTTTCAGCGATAATTGCAAATATAATTAACAAAGGCATATCGGTCGAAATGTTATTCCATTACAATTATTTCAACCGGTTAATTTTAAAATATTAGTATGAATTAGCATTCCGTTTGTTAACTTTAAAATGACTTTGGTGTATTTGATACATGATTTATCAACCCTCAAAAGATTTTTGAAGATAACTTGTTGAAATATGCTTGGCCCTTTTTGTCAATAAAAAAATCTCTAATAACAAAGTGCTAAATGAACGTTTGGAACATTGTTTCATTTTATAGCCTGACAAAAATTATATATAAGTATTAAGGAACCTAAGCAACATCTTTAATTGTAAACTATTGGATCGAATTAAAAAAAAAAAAAGAAAATGGTAACGAGCTATGAGACTTTGAAGAAAATATGTCACACTTCACTCACCTGAGAGAAAAAAATATAGTGAGTAAAAATTTACAATATAAGTTCATTGTAATACATTCATATATTCTATTCAATAAAAGTCATACCATGTAAAAATTTCAACTAAAACAAATAGAGAATCTTTTTCTCCATAGATCATCAAAATTCAAAACTATAATAACTTAAATCCTACTTAACCTGGAAAAAAAAGGTAGTCATAGAAGAAATCATCGAATAATAATAATATACTAATATTAACAGACAAAAAGTTCTCTCACAAGGTTCTCCATCATTATTCTCATTACTAATTAAATGCGCCATTGGATATAGAAACCTGATTTTAGAAAAATAAATAAATCAATCAAATATTATTTATTTTACCGGCACAAAATATTTCTACAACAAGTACAACCCATTCACCGCATAAAAAAGCAACATATTCTTCAATTATTCATAGATATCATCATCTTGACTTATTTTAAAAAGCATATTAGAGAGAGAAATATTCATTGACTTACCTTTCTGCTTTTATGCGCAATCCTCTTCCAAACCGGCGCAATATGAAAATGCCAGAAGGAATCAAATGATGAGCAGTCGTTTTGTAGTGGAAACGAGTCAGAAGAGAATATAAATTTAGAGGGTCAAGTTTCTCTGATGAGTGCGATTCTTCTAAGCCCAATGTGTCTAATAGAATCCTGTCATATAATTCATTAGACATTATATATAGTATCTAATGGACTCTATAGAAAATTTCCTGATGAGTGGGGTGGGTGGGAAGAGGAGAGAGAATGAGATGAAAATGGGATAAAAATTGAACTCTATTAATTGCCATTAATAAAATATAATAATATTAAATGATAATGACATTAAATAAAATGATATGGAAATATTTAATGATATGTAATACAACTATTAGTGAGATGTACCACCTACAATGGTACAATTATTGTACCAAAGTTTTTCTCTGAAAAAATTTTAAAGGGACATGAAAATGAGACATTATTAGGTGACATTTTTATATGGCACACTTATATTGTATGATGAAAAAGTAGCCATGTAATCATCACCCAATGAATGTGTGTCACATGAGAATGTCACCTAATAATATCTTATTTTCATGTCCTCCTAGAATTGTTATTTTCTCTGAGGAGAGTGGTAAAATGTGTATTGAAAATGTAAAAAAATTTGAAATATATGATTGTAATTGAGTAATTGTCAAATCTATATATTGATAATACTAACTAAGTGGTGAGTTAATTTTTCCTACCTAAAACTGGCACCCTAAGATAATTAGGAGTCTGACGTTATAATGATGATCCATTTTTTTATCTAAATTTTTAAAATTTTGTTTATTATATATTTTAAAATCCAAATCCCTGTTTTTTCCCTTAAATTTTCAAAATTTTGATTATTACTCTAAAATCTCTATCCATTCCGGTAATCTATCTCATACATTTCCCTACAAAATCAGTGATTTTACATCTTTTGTTACACAATAATTTTTAATAATCTATTTAATCCTTTTTTTTCAAATTTTCATAATTTTGTTTATTACATATCTTAATTTTACATAGTAATTTTAAATTATTTTCTAGTTGTTGAGACGAAACTTTTGGCCTTTGGAGAAGTAAATATATCAATCAAATTCTTAATTATCTATTTCCTTGCATTTAACTGGGTAAGTGCATCAATCAAATTCTTAATTATCTCTTTCCTTTTATTGTGTTATTTTTTATTGTCAAAATATTGGAAACATATATTGGCCAACAATTGATCAATTAAGATATAATATCAATTTTGGAAAAAGTTACACATATTTTTATTTTAGTTAATTTTTAGTTCGAATGATTTAGTTAATAAACATATATCACTTTTATTTTTTATCGTTTAATTAATTATTTTCTTTAGTTTGTTTTAGGTATGTATATGTATATCATGCAACACACGGGTAGATTAGCTGGTTAAATATTAAAATCATTAGCAGCAGTTTGATTCAATTTATAGTATTTGATTTATAAAGAGAAATTATAAAGAGGTGAAATAAGTGGTATAAATTTAATAGAAGTTTGAAATTTATAGTTATAAATGAGTAGTTATCAAATTAGTAGTCAAATTAATAGTATGTGAGATTATAATGTATTTTGATAAAGAGAATAAAAAAGGGCTAAAATTATATAATTTGTGGGAATAATGGGGGTTAAACGTCAACATAAACCACTCAGGGATAATTTGTGGGAATAATGGGGTTAAACGTGAACATAAACCACTCAGGGATCAGACTTCCATAGGATTGCACCGTGCAGAGTATAAGAAAACCATACTGGGGTCACCCGTCGCTGTCTCTTGAATTTGGGCCACAAGAAATCGTGTGGGTTGATATCAAAAGCTCGCAGATAGTGATTTGAAAGATTTCTCATTCTTGGATAGTCGGATTCTGCTTTTTTGGAGCTTTCTTGAATTTATAGCTGCCCAGAAAACTCTATAGGAAAGGAAGACAGGTAGGGGAAGCAAGAGCTTCTTTTAGTTTATTCTCAAGTTCCTAGTAGTTAACTTCCCGCAGCTTTCTTGGCTTCTTCTGCCAGTTCAAAATTTTGAGTCTTGGTCCCGTCTTAGAAGTTCAAAAAGTTGATTTTTATATGCATATGGGAAAGTTTACCTGGACCTGCGAGCAGCGGTGGAGGTCAATCTTAAATATTGATTGATTCTTTGATGGTCGAGTATGAGGTTTAGTCGTATCAAATTGCCGAAGTGAGTATTAGAGGTGTGATACGTCGATTGTTGTTTCCTTAAGTGATTATAATACTGTGCCCCTTGAACTGAATAGAGTCTTTGCTTCTTCTGAAAAAGAGTGATGTGAAAGGATACGAATTCAATATAAGAAAGGCTGTGTATTTAGTGGTTGGTTTTCTTATTCCTAACCAAATTTTGATAGGTTCTATACACGAATTCGGGGATAATAGAGAATCATGAATTAATAATTTTTGTTAGTTCTAATGTTTTTATACTTTTCAGGAGTTGTTATCTTCCCCCTGAATTAATCACTTTGACTTAATATACTAATTAGGAACTTTTTATTTGGGAAACTTTCTCTCATAAAATTCACTAGTCTTTAGGTGAAAGCCAGGGATCTTTGGCCTATATATTTGATTCTGTCTTCTCCTTAAATTTGAGGATTCAATAACAAGAATTCATTTGATCCTCAGTCCTTACTACCTGCCAACCTTAAACTCATGTCTCTCTGATGAAAATTTGTTTGTAGTTTTGTTGGTTCTGGGGCATATTTTCAATAGGAAATCTTGCAGACTTACGGAATTGACTGATCTAGGCAATATACTTTGCCTCTTTACCTTAATCTTTTATGTTGTTAGAGAAGTATTTGGTTATGTGATGTTTACTCATGGTGATTAACTGATTATTGAACAGGACTGTTTGGTGTTTGTGAATTGCATTCATCTGCCTATATCAGTGTCCTTATAAGGGTTTGGCATAAACTAAGTTCAGAGATTGATGGAAAACTCTCATGAAGCCCATAGCAACGGGAATCTGGTGGATCCAGGGTTACAGATTAAAAAGCATTCATTGTACCAATCTGGTGGCAAGTTTACATTATCCTGGCTTGATATAAGAGTGTTCTATGTCAGAATAAGTAATTTCAAGGTGGATGAATCAACCCCTGAATCTCTTACTCTCAATCATATACCCCTCAGTCCAGAAACCCTCGTTGAAGTGAATGGTGTAAGATGTTCATTTGACTCAGAAGGAGTTTCTTGTTTACTTCGAAGGGATCGAGTAGATAAGAAATCTGAAGAGGTTACATTCGTGAGCACAGATAGTATAAGATTAACAGGGAGCATAAAATTTGAAGTTTTTGAAGGAGAGGATCTTGTGCTCTTTGGAGTTCTACGAATGCCTAATACTGATGGTTTTATTGGGGATTTGGGAAATGCAACAAATAGGTGGAGCATGGATTGTGAACCAGTCATGAGCCCTGGCTCGGGATTCATGAAGGGCAGGCAGAGTGCAACTGCTGAATTTTGCTCACCTGCTATAGAAGTTTATGTTGCGGGAAGTTTCTTGCAAACCCCAGTCATTTTGACCAAGACTCTGAATCTTAATCCTAAACATCAAAAGAAGCATAGAAAAGGAGCATTAGGTTCAATTCCTGAGGATGAAACCACTGAATCTGATCAGGATGTTGGATCTGGACTGGGTTTACAGGTAATGAATTTTCATAACTACATTATTGTGTTTGGGCACATATTGTTGTGGATTATTCCAGTCTTGCATTTGGCATGTGCATGTGCTAAATGACTCCTGTCTTGTGTTTGGTTTATACAATGTTTGAACAAATTAGTGTTATGGATTACCAAATCCGAGAACAATTCTGAACAAACAAGGGAAATGCTCACAGAGAAATACTTTAATAAATGCCACAGATTTTTCACTAGAATCAAGATGATTTTCTGGTAAAACCAAAAAGAAAGCAATTTACATGGGAGGCTTCATAACCCAGTGTTTTGTCTCACACAACACATTGAACGTGCCCCTTAGAATCTTTTATAGAATCTTTTAAATAGTTTAAAAGACTAGAGAGACTTAACACAATGAGATGAAAGCCCAATAACCTAAGCCGTCAGCTTTTCCTTGAATATTTCTGAGGTTAGCTTATATCTAACTGGGCCATTTACACATTGCATATAGATGTGGGCTGATGGGTGTCCATCTTAAAAGTTCAACCTTGTGAAGAGAAGTAACCTGAGCCATTATATGTTGGTAACATATCCCTTAACAGCTGATTAGTTTATTTAACCTGGTCACAGCTCCTGTATTTGTAGGCCGGGACCAAACTCTGTAATGCATTTCTGAATGATTTGCTGTCTGTTCATATATGTTTCTGTTCATGAGAAATTTTGGTGACCAGATACGTGTATCTAATGTACAATATACCCCTGAAAGATTCATGGTGGAGCAGATAACTGAAAAGCATGATTAGCTTCCACACAATTGTACATTTACTTATACATACTGTATGACTAGTCAATTTCCTACTAAATTGACTTTGAATGAGATGAGCAAGGGATCTCATCATGGTATTCTAATCCTTCCATGTTGGCTGCCTGTTTGCATAACACCCTTTTTTTTTTTCGTTGAGGTAAGAAGCACTTTTAGGTTAAGAATTAAATCTCATACCGCAAGCTGAGGGATGAGGCAGTGAGGCTAATCCTAGACACGCCACAGGTTCTGTGGAGGGACGGTATCAACCGATATTTCTACTTATGTCTTTTGGTATTTTCCACATGTCCGGTCTTCTGCAACTTTCTGGTTAAGAGACATCTTCTGTTACAATGATATAGTCCATTTAATTTTATGTGAGAACATCAGTACTGAAAAGCCAAGTCTTCTACGCTGAACAGGACAACAGCAGTTGGCCGAGCTTAGAAATAATAGAGTGAAATTTTGTACTGAGACCAAGAAAACTGACTCCTGGAAAACCTCACGTATGTTGAGCAAAAAGGATTACCTAAAGATGACCTTTTAAACTTAGCCAAACATGCTTGTGTGTCGCTTCACCATATCCAGGGATCATTTACACAGTATTGTGTGTCAAACTTCTTGAGAGATTCATTCAAGGCCAGTGGAATCGTTTAGCAAGTGCATCCGGAGAGGGGATCTTTTGATGCCTAGAGCAAATTAACTGACTAGGAGGACCGTTATGTTTGGGAAACTTAAATTAATGTACCAGGCAATCTATTGAGGACCAAAAGTTGGTGGAACATTTTTCGAATTAACCCCAGATTGTTTTATTTGCTACTGGTTTTGGTGATATTTTGATGATTTATGTGATTTTAGTTATTAGCCAAATGTTATGAAATTACATCCAACGCCCAATGTGATGTTCTATATGAAATGTCATTTGTCATGCAAAATTGACCCGGGTTTTGCTTTCACACAACTATTTTTGAGCGTTAATTTTTCCTCTTACTGTCTTCTAGATCCCTTCGATCAAGCTGCACAAGTCATCTGACGGTTTAAATGTTATGGATATATTTCGTTTAAACCTAAAATGCTCCTATTACAACAGTAATGTGGCTTCAATAGTATTAGAATAGCTAGAAATAGATTCAATTTAACATGGACTATTTTAATTGCTAACCCAGTGCTTTGAAAATTCAAGGACATCTGTAAATGAATGGAAGGGCAAAGAGAAGTCATATATTCAAAACTATATGTATTAAAACAAGGCTTAGTTTCTTGATTTTGTGAGTCAAAAGCGTCACGATAAACCTTTCTTCCTGCATCTCATAAATGATTGCTGGCACATTGTCACCAAGCTTACACTTTCTTTACAAAGCAAGTTCTCTCTGTTAGCAGCATTTCATTTACTCCAATTTCGATGGAGGAGTTGACATTAACGTTTTCTCTGTAACACTAATACAAATTTGCTCAAGAAATATTTCATTTTTGGCTTTTCAGGTTGGTGAATACAGAAATTATAAACCGGAAAGTGATGGGGACTATGATCACTTGTACTGGAGGAGGATGGATTATATTGAAGGTGAAGATGGGGAACTTACCTGGTTCAATGCTGGAGTCAGGGTCGGTGTTGGACTAGGACTTGGCATTTGCCTTGGAGTTGGGATTGGAGCTGGTTTGCTGGTTCGTACTTACCAGACTGCCGCCCGAAGCTTTAAAAGGAAGTTTTTCTAGTTTCTTATCTAGTTACCAGAGTTGGCAGAAACCTTTCTACTTGATTTTTATTTTTGGATAAGGAAAAATAAAAGAACCTTGTGAATAATCTTGGGTTTTGAATTGTCTTTTTTTTTTTTTTCACCTTTTTGTGTATTCTTTTTAGCAGTTGTCGAAAAGTGTGCGAGTATGATAGATTAGAGTTCTATACATGTAAAGACGTGGTCTTAAATGTAGCAAAGTTTTTATTTGGACTTAATATATCAGTAAGTTTGAAGTTACTCCCATTCGTTAACGTCTACCAACTACACAGCACATATGTTTGTCGCTACGGTCGTATGTCCTTATTTTGCACAATCAACAACCCTTATTTCCGTTACGAATGTGATTAGACTCTGATGCCAAAATAATACAAGAGATTACACATAAACGAAGAACAAGCCTAAAATGCATTGATTCAAAATATGCCCACAAAGTTGGGATCTCACCACATAGGTGTTTAGCGGAATAATTTAGTTAGACATCTGGCGACAGATTAGAGCTAAGACTAGAGGAGTTCAAATTAATAGGTTCACGCGCATGAGATATAATGTGTTGTAATGGCACCAAACAGTAATTTGAAATAACACCTATAACTGATATAAGCATATCACCACCTTTACAAATCACCTCAAGGCCAGTATTACAAAAATTCTAAGGAGACATGAAAATGAGACACAAATAAGTAACATTGTATATGCAACACACTTGTATTAGATGATGAAAAAGTAACCACGTGATCATCAACCAATAAATATGTACCATATGAATATGTGACTTATTAATGTCACATTTCCATGTCTCTCTAAAATTGCTCCCAGTATTATATTATACCATGTGTTTGGTGCTAGAACAGCCTAACTGTTTGGTGCTTGATCAAATTCAGACTTCAAATAAATGAAGATAATAAGCAAAATGATGCACTTATTAAAGCCAAGACATGCTCCAGATGTGTGCTCTATTTGGGTTTTCAGGTACAACAACCGGACTCTTATGTGCGTGTGCTTCAGAAAACCGACCATTCACTTCAATCAATGAATTCTAGACGTACTATGCTAAAAAAATTTCTTATTTTGATCAATAACAAGATCCAACAGTTCAAAGCTTAAGTTCAGAATTCTGGTTAAACTGTCTTGCTAATGTACTGTTGCGTCATTACTTCACGGTTGGTGATCCAAGAACCGGATGTCTTAGGAAGCCAGACAGTTGGGCTCTGGAGCCACCTCGGCTCCAGCTAGTCCATTAGGTTGGTGCTCATCAAAACCCCATAACTTAGCAGCTTTAACGTCATCCTGGGCCATTTGCCTTGAGAATTCCTCGTGATCATACTGCAGCTTTGCTTTTCCCCCGAACTCAGTGGGGAGATTGTCAGAATCAAAATAGGAGCTCATCAGTTCCACGCTGTCTTTTTTCTTTGGGTAGACAAATTTGACCTTCTGGAACGTTTTCGGATCCAAGAAGTATTTCACAACCTGCATCGTAGAAGCTTGTAGACTTCAGTTAAATGCGTTGAAACATTTGCAGTTTCTTGCCATATGATCTTTTTTATTCACTAAAAATGATGCATTGAGGCATTCAAATAATCTACCCCTTAAAATTTCAATGAAAAGGAGCAAAACTTATAACAGAGAACACACAAATTAAGGAAAATAGTTGAGATTAATGATGCCAGCCAACAAAATTAGTAACAGAGAAATAATATGGTTAAAAAGTTAAAAAAGCAAACCTTCCAGAATGCTTCAAAGAGACGTGGCGGATTGTACAAAAACGCAATGGCTAGTCTCTCAGGGTAATGGTTTTGCAATATATTGACAGTTTCCCGAGCAGATTTTACTGGGACATTGTTGCTTATAGACCATCCAGTAAAATCAATTAACCATGCCATCTGTTCTTGACCTTCAGGAAGATTGAGTATAGCATTTTCTATCAGATACACCAGATGTCTCATCTGGCTATCTAACGATGCTGTGTTCTGAGAAGATACATCCATAAATTTTCAGAATAATTTCTTAAGATAAAAAACAATTTAATGATTGCAGGATTCACTGCCTTACCTGCATTCCTGGTCTCAGTATAAGAACAGTCCTTCCATGACGATCGTGAAAATTAGCTCTGTATACCTTCCCAGTCTCTCCTTCAACAGCAACTTCATGCTATAGAAGTGATACCAAATTAAACAGTCAAATATACCATTGAAAATTCAGGTACTTATTATTTAATGATGGTGCTATGAGAAAAGAAAGTGAAACAGATCGGAAGAGCACACGTCTCGGCAAAATCCTATTTTTCTACACATCACATCAATTTTCAATCAATGACAAAATCATACGGGCCACGTGCAGATGTCAAAATCTTATGTTCTCTCTTTATGTTCAAGTGGTATTATCTCTTATTTAATTCTCAGCGAAATTAGTACCCTTTTCTGGCTATGATTTTAAGATTCTCAAGATGAAATAGCCCTTCATGCAAAGATTGCCTGCTTTATCATGATAACACTACATATATGTTAATACGTGTAGCCTGCATCTCTTCATGCTAATTTGTAATACATCTGTGATCGTTACTATTTGCAAGAAAACAAAAGGCAATATATGACTCCTTTACCCAGCGGATCTCTTCAGGTTTATATGTAGATCTCCATCTCAGCGTCTCTTCCAACATCTTTTTTGACTTCTCTACATTCCAGTTCCTGGCGACTAAATATCTCCTCAAGCATGCATCAGTGCAGTATTGCAAGCTACGCCCAGAAAGTGGTCCCAGAGCATCTTTAAGCTCTTTGACCTGCATGTATATCTTACATTATCTTCAAGCAAGTTAACCGTACAGAATGCATTGATTGATCTCTAATCCCTATCTTCAAGGGCATAAATAGTCTGAGTTCAAAGGCACACAATTATATTGTGTTTTGCCCTCAATGGTAACGTTTAAGTCCTGTTGTTGCTGCAGGTTGTCGCTATAATGGAGAAAAGTCATGTACAAACAACATTTCTGCATATTTGCCAGAATTACTGTGATATAGTACATTTATTCATGTAGATTATAGATGAACGATCAACTTCCAGCAGTGGGTGTTGTAAAACATGCCGCCTCTGGTGATATTTTATCAAGTGTCAAATTAGTGAAAAGTATTCAAGTCATGGGACACTTGGTGATGCATTATTGGAGGTGGGCATCTTTTACAACGCATATTGTGGGTATTTGAAAATTTTTGGTAGATTATCCCTTGTATTTTGGAATATAGAGTGAACTGAAAACCAAGAAGTAGCTAAGCTTTGAGATAACCACATATAGAGTCTAGGCATCTCATCTAGAGCCGTTCGGCTCAGGCCATATTCTATTTTGAGTTACCCCACCATGAGAGTTTGAGGGCTTTACTATTTAACTTTGTTTGCATATTATTAGGGTATTCGTTTTTAATAAGAATTGAAACATGCGAGGTTTATAAAATCTTCCAATTATTTAGTATTCTTTAAGAAGCAATGAATATTTGATGGTTATTACAATTCGAAATTTTTGGAATCAACGGTTTGTTTTTGAATTCATTTATTTCATATACATTTTTGCTTGTGCAATGTGTGGAACAGCGACTATATCACTGAAATTAAGGGTTAATCATATTTGTTACTCTCAGAAAAAAATTTCAACACAAAGAACTTTTTGGTCAGATAAGTCAAAATTATAATAGTAACATCAGTCCCAACTCCCAAAGATTTTTTCAGCAGCATTCACAAAAAAAAATTGCAAGAAATAACGAACATAGATCATTATTGAAAATATGCATCTAAATAGGATTGGTGATTACGAATTAGTTAATGAAATACTCCTCTGGAATCCCCAAAAAAAAAAAATAATATTAATAAAATGAAATTAAAAATAAAAAAATAAATAAAATGAAAAGAAAGATGTGTTACCTTCTGCTCATGCTGCAGCTCATCGGTCTCCTGATCACGATGGGAGTTACTCCTCCAGCGGAACATGATAATTGCAAGTGCTAAGACAATCTGGCTACTGAAGTTACCTCTTGAAAAAAGAATAATGTACTGAATGATTACAATAAGATTTCACAGTCTGAAGAAAATGTAACTTAAAAAATTGAAAGAGAAGCCAATGGAAACAAAATCAGGCAGCAACCAGACCATCGAAAAACAAAAATATTAACTTGTATTTAGGTTAATTAATATCATATACAGGCACGTAATAATTAACATGCAAAAAAATTCTCTAGATAATCAAGAATCAACCAGCAATCATGATGCATATAGCTGGAACACTGGAGGGGCCATAAGTTATAACGAAACCAAACTTCAAGGACGTGTTCAAGATGGTGGATTTCATATAATAGACATTATCTTATCCATTTGTACTCTTCAATCTTGTAATGTACTCTATGCCAAATGTGATGTCACAAATAGAAATAAATAGATGTAAAGTGTGCTGTGAACACATGATCCTAAATTGAAAATTTCCATTTTTTTATCTTCAATCTTGTCGAGTAATGTATGACAAATGTGATATCACAAATAGAAAGAGATATAAGCAGAGTGTGCCATGGACACATGATTCTAATTTCAAATTTCCCAGAGAAAGTTATTAACTACTAGCACAGGTTCAGCTTTATTGTCGGAGAGTTGCAACGCTTTGGTATCTTATCCATTATTTACTTTTCCAAGCATCTAGACAGTCAAATTTCCTGAAAATTCTTTTTGAGGATTCAGGAGTAATGCTCTGAATATTTTTCAGAACTTGGTAAAAACTCAACTACATGAGTTTATCTTGATACGTTAAGTGAATAACCATCTCATATAAACCCAAAAACTCTACCAAAGCTTGCCTCCGTATTAGCCCAACTGCCCAAGTTATAACAGGCTCAAGCCTTGAACACCAACTAAAACCAGAAAACACCACCCAAAGCTTCAGCAAACAATTTGCATTTAATTACAATTCAGAGAAGGAGAAGAGTCCTAATGCTGTCGAATACGATCTAATATTTCCTTTTATGCTCTTTCTTCTGGGGAGAAGCTAATAGAAATTCTTAACTACACAATTCAAGAAGCAGATCGTACCCCAAAAAGATTGCTACTTCGTGCATAATTCACAAAGCCAACAACGACGAGTAGGTCATACCAAAATTAGAACCTACTACACCAATCTCTGCCCCTTCATTCATTTATTGCTAGAGCATGATCTACTTAAGGAGTTTCATACCAAGGTCCAAAAATATCTGAGCAACAATACACTTCGTTAAAGGCTTAGCAAACATGATAATACATCAAAAATATAACAGGGTAAATAAAAAGAAACCCAGATTTTTCTACTTTAAGTTTATATTTTTATATTTGCTTCCTTTCCAAAATGAACTGTTCAGTCTTCACTAGCCGCGCTTCTTTTACTTGAATAAAATTTTCCGATCAATAAACCCAAAAGAACATAACTTTGGCAGCTTCTGGAAACAGTCCCAATCAGTCAAATTTCAATCCGTTGCCATTTCGTAAAATCAAACAAAATGACAAAACAATAAATAAAAAATTGATAATCAGATTCAATCAAGATCCACCAACCCAGAAACCAAAACAGATCCAGAAAACAGAAAAAAACCCAACTCACGAACTCGAAATTCAACGTCGTATAAACACATATCAAGGATAAAACTCACCAAAAGGAAAAAAGAAAAAAGAAAAAAGAAAGCAAATAAAACGAAAACAGAGCAAAAGCTTACCCGTTGGTTGTTCTCACACCCAGAGAGAAAGAAAGCTGTGTTCTTTCTCTATATTCAACAGAATGTCAGGCAATTTTTTCCATAAAATGGAGCAGTAGACAGAAGAAACCAGTGTGATTCTTCCCACACACACGTCTTATGTATATGAATTCATGAATTATTATTACTGTAATATTCTAGTGTTAAATGGTCAAGGGGATCTTTTTAAGGCTGTCTGACTGTAAATGAGGGGTTGTGTCAGAATTTGCTACAGTGACTAAACTCCATTAGGCTTAAAGTCACCGCCAACATCCTGGCCGTTAGATTTTGATTTTTCAATTTTCTCTCTTTCAATAAATGTCAAGATCAATAAATCATGATTTTCCGGATTCAAGAAAAAAAATCATGATTTTCCATGAACCCAATAATAATAATAACAGGATTCCCAAAAAAAAAAAAAAATATGATTTCCCATGAACCCACTAATAATAATAATAGTAATAATTATTATTATTCATGGTTTTCCGTGACCAATTTAAAAAAAAAAAAAGGAGGAAAGAAAAGAGAAATGAAAAGGGAAAACTTATCAATTTTGAAATTTGGGTTGCAACTTGAAAGTCTAAAAGTAGTGTTTATGGGAAGGTATTAAAACTAATGACCGTACTTCCTCTCAAAAAAAAAAAATCTAATGACCGTACGAGAGCGGAAGTAATAATTCATTCAATTTTGACAATTTTGAAAGAAATAATTTAGCTTTTTTCAAAAGCTAGAAATTTATTATTATTCTTACCATGCACAATTTTTAATTGCTCATTAAAAACAGGTAATCAAATTTTTAAAATATCTCTCCTTTGCTATCTTATTTATCTATTACCAAAAAATAAAAAATAAAAATAAAAAATTATTTCCTATCATTGTCAAATAATAACTAATCAAAACCTTACATGTTACACTTTATAAATGAGTGGATAAAAATTAATTAAGTTGGTTGGATATAAGAAAATGGTAACACGGTCCCTAATAGAATGCTAAAGGTACTACTAAAAGCATTAGAGCATTTTTCTTTCTTCACTTTTAATGGTACAACTTGTCTATTAGATAGCATTGTCAATTTTTCATAAATTCTCATTTAAACTTGAAACTTTTTATTTATATTTCAATGTCCTTAAAGTTGATATAGGTCAGAAAAAGTTTAAAATCTACATTACAACATTAATGAACCACGTTAGAAGGGAGTGATTTAATAATAAATTCGACCAGCATAGATTGAGGCACTTTTAAACAATGTTCCAAAAAGCTTGTCTAAGTGACGAAGCTTAGGCAGCATTATACTCTAAGTTTAGATTTCACATTTCATCACATTTGCGTTTTATTATATATTGATCATGCCTTTTATTACGTATTGATACGATTAGACACGTTCAATCTCAACATTTTTCTACGTTTTAATACTTTTTAAAACCTTACTTTTAAGACTTATATATATATGGATGGAATTTAATGCAGAATTGCCAATTATTTTTAGATACTTTTTTTTTTGGACGGGATTGTTAGAAAAAAATCTTGAATGATCAAAAAAATTAAAAGGTAAAAAATAAAATCAAATCCGTTGATTCGTTATTCAAACAAGTGTTGAACCAACTTTCAAGTCATTATCTACTGCCTAACAAATAATTATCATTTAATATGTATTTAAATAAGTAATTTTTCTATATATTTAAAGTGTATATTTAGACTTGATATTATTATAAATGTACGAGAACCCTTCTAGTTGGGAGATAGATGATCAATCCTAATCTCATCTATCTTTTATTGTCATCCTTGCTTGAGCAAATCCAAGTTTGATTTAGCTCGCAATTTCACTAGATTATTGGAAACTTACAATATTTTTATTCTTGTTTATGAGTGGTCAAGAATATAAATGAGAAAAAGTTGTGGAGTAGAGATAAAAGTGTAGAAAATAAACAAAAAAAATACGGCCAAATATGAAAAGTAGAGGGTTGTAAAGTGGGTGAATGCCCCCTGCCCACTACTCGAAAGCTCCAAGAGAATGCAAACAAAGTTGGTAATCCATTTTAATTGACTAAAGTTGCAACTAATTATATTGTTTGTAATTTTTGCCTCAGCAGTAATAATAATAATAATAATAATAATAATAATAACAACAACAACAACAATAATAATAATAATCATTTAGGGACATGTTGGTCTCATGTTTTCTTTTTTGAATTTTGAATTTATTTTTACTTCTATATTTTCAATATAATTTAAGGGGGGAAATTGGTTTATTATCTTTGTTTGTCTTTGTTTTCAATTTTTTTTCCAACTGAAAACATCTTTTTTAAGAAAAGCAGTGTGGTATGAACTTGGGACTTCCAACCCGAAACTTGAACATCTAACCTAAAACTTCAAATTACTATGAAACTAGACAACTTTTAATTAATAATAATAATAATAATAATAAACATGTTCATAAGGTTCTCGCCACCAAAAACGATCTAATGCTAGTGGGTTAGTAGCGAGACTATTATTATTATTATCTGAAGGGACGTTAACATTGTTTTCAAATGAGGAAGATAAAATAAATTGATTGTAATTATGCATCATGAGTAGGACAATCCTAAGTCTAGGATGTAACGCTTATGGTTTGTGATGGTGGCACGGTTGAGACCACAACGAGATGGAAAGAGAACATCAAAAGTCCAGAACGATGAACTAATAAGGTTGATTACGATACAATATCATCGACCACAAATTAAAATGAAGTAAAGAATAAATAGGGGTATATTGGTAAAGACACGTTTTATGATACGTGTCTTTAATTTGTCTTATAATAAGTACAATTCAAAATTGATAGTTACTATAACTAACTAAGTAAATTAAATAAAGGTATATTAGTAGATTAATGTTAATTAAACTTTTCAATATGAAAAAAAAAGACCATATATTTGGGACAATTGAAAAAAGAAATGTGCACCATACATTTATAATAGAGAGAGTAATACTTTCGCACCTGTATTATTATATGTTTATATGAACTAACCTTTCACCCGTATGTTGCACGGGAAGATTAATTAAAAAAAATCAATAATAAACAACAAAATGTTGAACAATAATCCGTCAACAGATTTGTATAACAAAATCAGTAAATATATATTTTTGATGTAGCATTTGACATGTTAAATTAACGTTGTATTAATAATAATTTATTAATAGTTATTCACTTATGCACATGTATGTTTTACTACATTTTACTAAATCATTTAACATATTCAATATCATTAGTTGATTGTCTAATATTGTATATCGGGCATATACAATGGTACCTGTATCCGCTTGATACCCTTTTGGATAAAAAATTGCGTATATATAAGATTGTACCTCCTACACATATCTTTTTAACTTGATAATATCTAGTTTTATTCTCTGTAGGTACCCATAATACCCGTTGATATTTTAGTCTAACAAATAATCAATATATTCTTTAAATAGTAACACGATTTTAGAATAATTATTTGTACCCTTGTGTGCTTGATATCCATTTGGATATTACAGTGTTATTTAGAAGATTACGGTGTTACCCGTTGATATTTTAGAGAGGTGTATTCAATTAAGACATTGTATATTCAATTGAAACTTTTTAAAAGTCTAAAAGAGCCGCGATATATTCAATTTGTCCAAGACTTTATGAGATTTCACTATTTTTTGGACTTTTTGAGACTTTTAGTGGAAAATATAAATAGCAAATCCCACCACAAATCATTCCTTAGTCTAACAAATAATCGATATATAATCTTTAAAAAATTAACATGAATTAAGAATGATTATTTGTACCCTTGTGTGCTGGATACCCATTCATAGATTACGGTGTTATTCAGAAGATTGCGATGTTATTCAGAAGGCATTATCCTAGCAATAATAAAAAAGAAACCATAAGAAGTACCGTGTAGTTTACTAAATTTAGGCGGAATTGACTAACTATGCTATTTTAATATATGGATAGATTTCTACCATTACATAAAAACTAGAAATAACCATAGATGTGCTTATGCTGGAAATCTCTCAACACTGTCAATCCACTTTCCATAGCATGAATTGCGCAAGAAGTTCTTTCAGTTAAAACGCTGTGCGACTCAGAGGACATAAGACTTCTTGGTCAAGCCAAAAAGATTTCCGACTGGATGTTCCTACCCCACCATGCGTGTCCCTTTACCTTAAGAAGAAAGATGAGGTATGAAGCGTGGGAGAGAATGCATCTGACGCATCCAATAGAGCAAAACAGTGTTCCATTCTTTTCGGCGGCATCCTTTCACATTAGCGGCGATTGTTGCTCTGGAGTAGACGGAAGATAGGTAGGTTCTCTATTCCTTGAGTTCTTTTCTTCCAATGATTGACTTCTTCATCCTGGGTGATCTCTGACTATCACTTATGACATTTTTGAACCGATGTCTCAATCGACTACTATTCGAGAAGGAAAAGATTCCGTTACAGTAGATCCTGCCCACTAATGAATGAATCCATTTATCATGGACATCTTTCTTTTCGGATGCGACAGACATGACATGTATCAAAGAAAAATAAAGGGAAAATGGGGCTTTATGATCGGAGAAAGAGAAGGGGCATGGTTAGTATGTCAATGGGTCGGTGGGAGAACCCATAAAAAGCCACTTTCTACTCTAGCTTCACCCTAGGTCAAACGGAGAAGTAGAGTATATCAAGGTGGCGGACAATTCCAGGGTGCAGGATCAAGACAAAGGAGAGAAGAAGGGCCGAGAACAAGAAGATTGGAACGGTTCGACTAGAAAAGAACAAGCAAAGCGATAGGTTAGGGGGCCCATTCACCTGAAAAGACTGAACTTTTTGCTTGATTCCTTGATGGCTAAAGGAAAGACTTCATTGGTTGCTTGATGGCATTCCCCGGACTACCTTTACTGGAAAGCGTGCACTTAACTGAAGTAATGGCAGTGGAACTTATTGCCTCTTTTCTCGGAAACTTAAACGAATCAATTCCCACTTCACCCATTCTTCTGACCGCGCTAGCATCATCGAATACAGCAACAGAGATTCTTCCTTGCTCTCAGGGATGGGCTTGTAGACTGTTGAATTCCAACTTCGAGCTCCTTCTACTCTAAACTACCGCCAAAGGCCTGACCTATCAATAAATAGGCTTTTTCAGCTTCATCAAAAGCTGTCACTGAATAGTCTGATGCCGCCAATCGGCTTTTCCTGAATCTTTCCATTTTAGGGTTGACGCGCTAAGCCTTTTAAAGCGCCAGTAGTTGTAGCTATGGGTAGGGCTTTCTTTCTTATCGCTCCGGATTTCGATCTATATGACCTCCGGATGGTAGAAAGTCAACCTCTTCCATAGAAGCATGTAGTAACTTTAGGAGTTGAATAATACAAGCACAGCGGAAAAATAACTAAATATTCAGTTCCGACACCTAGAATCGACCTTGCACTTATAAAGAATTTGTGTTAACAAAATACCTTTTGATGAACGCCGTGAATTCCACCAAATTCTGGTTGATTGTTGATACAATGCTTTCACCACAACTATCCAATTGTCTAATCTCTAACGGCAATCCATATAGCAAGAATGGATTTGGAACTCCTCAATAATGAACAATTCGAAGCGGAATTTATGGGATATATTTAGGATTTTATCAATTTAATATACTAGCAAGAAATTGTTAGAATATTCACGATCTTATCGTGCAAAATTCGTCATCCTTCTAAATCCTAAATACAAGACGCCTATTTTATAATTTTAAGAACCAAAACTCTAGTCATATTGGGCTTTCATGGGTTGAATGAGTCAATTATAATATAATTAAGGGGTATTTTCATCGGTTCCTGTGCACAACAATTAATTTCAATATTTACTGTGTTTTTTGTTTTTTTTAAATATACTGTGTTGTTATCTTTTTATGTTATTTTGTTAATTTTTAATGTTATTTTTATTCTCCCTCCCCCACCCCACGCTGCCCCACCACTGCTGGGCGGAATCCAGCCACCGGATTCTGGTGATTCATTTTTTGTTTTTTTATCTCTTTATTATTTATTTATTTATTTATTTATTTTTTGCTCTTCTTCATTTCTCCCACATTCTTTTTAAATTTTTTCTGTTTTCTTTTCTTTCTTCAACGATGTAGTCGAAATCTTCTTCTTCTTCTTTTTCTCATTTTTGTTTTTACTTTTTTGTTTGTTTTTCGTTCTCTTTTTCATGTAACAATTTTTTAACAAAGTTTGCTATATGATAAACAACATTTTCAGGTTCAAAGGTTCATTACATGTGTAACATACGTGTGTAATAGATTATATTGTTTTCTATAACAAGCTATGTTATCCATGTAACAATATATATTTTTTGTCTATTAAAAAATCAATATTATTAATATAGCAAGCTAATGTAGAACACGTGACAAAATGGATCAGGGGAGAATTGGATCGAAGATCGGGTTGAAATTTAGGTGTTTTTGGCATTCAGTGCAGAATTTAGTGTATGATACCTTCCCGAAAGCAAAACGAGGCGATCAAGGCTCATGAATCTTGAGTTGATGAGCACTATTAGTTCATGACCAATATATATATATATATATATGCATTATTCTCTTTGTGGAGATCATCGAAGTTTTACCCAAAAGAACAAAACACACGACCAAAAGTAGGTTTTACAAACTTGCAAAATTTCTTCACGCTTTAAGCTATGTTTCGAGTTTGGCATCCCTCGAAACAAGTTGGTAGGCAACCAACACGTGTACTGATTGGGTCATCTATAGAATTGAAAGATTTAGGAGTTCAAGCTTGCGTTAAGGGGTTTGGGAGAGCTCTGTAGCTTGATGTACGTTTCGGGAGAAGTATGATCGAAATCAAGAGAATGAGCAACGGGAGTTGTCTTCATAGCACGACAAAAGGCCAAAAAGAAGGGAGTTCTTTTATAGTTTCTTTTTGTAAGCTTAAGTGTATTTTGCGAAATCACTTAATCTCTTTTTCTTTGCACTAAACCTTCACGTGATAGTGGATTTGTTGTCCCCTAACAAGGGTGTCCGTCGGTTTTCTAGGGATGGATCTAGGATTTTTAATCACACGGGCTATAGTATGAAAAATAACAATCGGCATGGACTAAAATAAAATTTTTAAAAATTTTCTATATAAAATTTCAAAATTTTGTGGGGCCGACACGGAAACTCTGGTGTTAAGGTTTAGCTAATAATTCTACATAGATTACATTTTGTTAATACCAGAAAAATAGTTTAAGCAAGTATGCAGGATATACACTAATTAAGTTCTAGGTAACCTAGTTTTCACAAAAAGGAAAAATAAAAAAAATAAAATTATAACTTTATCAGTATCTATAAAGCCATATGTAAACTTATCTATGCATGTGGTAATGTCCTAAAACAATCGGCCGTTAAGTGTGGTGCAGAGGTTAAGACAACGTTTTATGTTTTATCTTAATAAATTATTATAGGACACTGGTTAAGAATCTCGAGTACCAGATGTCTAATATTTGAACATTTTTAGGATACTAGTTGCTATTTGTGAATTTTAAGTTTAATTATAGAGTGAGATCATATATTATTAGTGATTAGTATTTGGATATATTGGATTTGGGGCTCGAGTAGTAAACTCGTATTTGCATTTGGAATTCTTCACCTTGTTTTGATGGGCAAATGAGTCAGCTTGAGTTATTTGTTCGGATAATGGTTTAGAAATTGAGGGACTTGAACTTAAAATTTTAATGAATTGAAGGTCTTGACTGTAATTTTCAAAATATTTGGACTAAATTGATAAACCATGTCATCAAGGGTAATGAGTCCATCTGGCAGTGAAATCTTGCTATTTTTGTAATTTTAAACCTTTTTTTTTATATTTTGCAAATATATATAGTTACTTTTTCCCCCTTAAATCTCTTTTTAATTGTTTGTTTATATAATCGTGAATATTCAGTTTCTTACTAAAAGCAGACAAAGCATAAACTAGTAATTGTACAAAGAGTCTTAGGCTAAGTATAACGGTAGGAAATTTTAAGAACCACATTTGGTGCTGTAAAGGTACTAATCAAATAGTGATGTGGCATGTTAGCACATCACCATCCCCTCTTCAAATCATACTAGTATAGTTGACTCCGCCCACATCATCTATCTAGTACGGTAACACGACATTGGACGTTTCGTAGTTGAAATTTTTTAAGTATAGTACAATTAGTGTTGATATATATCTCTAATCAGGTCCCTTGATAGCTTTGCATGAGATAATGTTTTTAATATCTAAAACTTGCATGTATATCTCTGATTGTTGCACGAAAATTAAACGTGCAAATTAAAAGTTGGCTAATTAGCTTATGGCGGATAACAATTTGACATGATTGGCCAGTTTAACTAAATATAATTTTCCGCCATATATTTGGTAAGATTATCCCACTAAACGCACAATCCACATGTGATTTGATCCATCCAGACTACAGTTTAACACCTCTAGTATAGTAAACACCAAACGATTATATTAGCTTAACACCAAAGAGATTATATATATATCCATACACTTTGAAACAGAACCTATTAACCTAACCGTAATGTAAATGGATTTTCCTTATTTTTTTCTTTACCACTTCCACTCACGGTACACCACATTAATTATATTACATTAGTGAGTCTTCATCTTTACATATCTTCATAGGGAATTTTGGCTGGATTTGCTCAGTGCTCACTTTAGCTTAAGATTCCTCATAAGCCTGTTAATTACATAAACAATGAAGTTTTTTAAAAAAAAAAAAAAGAAAAGAAAAGAAAAAGAATTAAAGATGCATGCTTGTATATGCACATAAAAATTTCATGTCTAATGGTGTAAGATATAATGTAAGAGTGTGTTTGATTATAAGAGTGAAATCTAATTGAAGAGAAAATATTTGGTAATGGAATTACTACTGAATTAAATTCCATATTGAAATAAATTCTATAACTAGTTTGACTAAAAGGTGAAAACATTTTCTATTTTTTTTTTTAAAAAAAAGAAAAAAAATCATTCAACCACCACAAAAAGTAAGAACTTGGGTGGACAAAGGTCATTTTCCATGGAAAATATTGTCAAGTAAACACACATTTATTACAAGAATCAAATGACGGGATATAACAAAAGACAACATGTAAAAGAATAAACGCGCATTGTTTTAAAAGCCTGAACTTTTTTGATAAATAATAACGAGAAAATCTGCATTAGATTTAAAGAGACTTTATGAAGCATATTCCGTATTGGATGTATTCCTTTAGACTGGCAGAGTTAAGTCAGCTCAAAAGTGTAAATCATGGATATATATATATATATATATAGAGAGAGAGAGAACATGATAATAGATTAGATTTTACAATACTTTCCTCTTTCTTTTTCTGGTAATATATATTCTCCTCAATATACTTCTTTCTTGCTCGTGGGTGTCAAAGAGACTTTTCTTTTTAACAAAGTTGACCTTTTAAGGTGAACCCTCAAGTCTTAAATGATGACGTAAAGTGTTACTTAGTTCAACGTACTGAACATGTTGAAATGAAATTCACATTAGGAATAATATGAAATTCACATTAGGAATAATGCATGCATGCATTACCTGTGTTCATTACCATATGCTCTGCCATTGCTAGAAATAACCCTGTAATTGGGCAAAGGAATTTGATCATTTTCTATTTTCATGATATCCTTTTCTAGGATCTCATAATGCCTTATTACTTCCTCCACTGATTTTCCTCCTACTGCCCTGGCTATCTTGAGCCACCGGTCTGGAGTGTCCTCAGAATACATTGCCAAAGCCTCCTCGAACCGCTTGTTTTCTCTAGGCGTCCATGAGGAGAGATCAACCACGTGATTCCATCGTTTACGAAGTCTAAAACCTTAGATTATATCGACCAAGGAGGGGTTAAAAAGCTCGAAAAACTATATAGAAGAAGGAGGAATTCAAAAGGAAGAACAAGGGAGGAAATATAGATATACAATTAATGTGAGGATGTTTTGCGAAGAGATTTTGTATAAAATCTCCTTATATAGGGAAGAAAGGCTGGGGGAATGGGGTGGGATGGAGCAAGTTGACGGAATATATTGGATCGATCTTTTGAATGAAGGCATATATAATAAGATGTGATTCGGGTCGAAGATAGAATTTATTTAGATAAAATAAATATCGTCATCGTATTATTAATAGATTTGTTCCGATCTTGAGATATGATTTGAACTGTTAACAAAAAAATCATAAAGGGTCTTTTTGTTTTTTTGTATTTTAGTTTTTTGTTTTCATTATGGATGAATATCATATTTTTAGTGTTATGCTACATAAATTTTGATACACAATACGTTAACTAAGACGTTATTTTTCTATATATACATCACTAGTGACTGTTTATTAAAATCACAGGACTTTGCTAATTAAGCGGGTAACACGATGTCAGTTCAAAATCAATGATAATTACATGTGGCCACACACATATATGTATGTATTAAAGTCTGTGTATACAATTTGTATGTATAATAAATAATTAAATAGAATAGAATTATTATTCATAATTTATAAACGAAAATGAATCTTGAGAATTTCTATTTTTGCCATTTATAGCAACAAAATTAGCAAGTGGATTAATTCACCTAGCTGGTGGGGATTAGATCCCCCAAATGACTTGGGCATACTGCTAGTTAAGATATATAGATGCGCCAACGCAATGAAATTTACACACAGATATTCTACCAATCTTTTTTGTGGAGGAGATCTTACTATATTTGGAATACGAATGTCGAGTTGTCAGATCAACACATAAATTATAAACGTGTTTATACCTCATGACATGTGTTTAGTTGTAGTTGGCCTTCAGAATGATTGAAGGCAACTTGGTGAGCCAGTCAGCTAGAGGTTAGCGACCTGCTAAATAATAAACCTACCGTAGTTTGTAAACCCTCAATGCAGCCATCAACCTAGCTAGTTAAAAGCTCCGGGTCAGTGGTTCAACTAGCAAGTGGTTCAGTTGACAAGTCACATCGATGCAAATATATATATATATATATATAATCCCTCTTATAACAAATAATAATGAAGATGCTAAAAAGTTAAAAGATGTTAAAAACTAGAAAGAAAAGAAAAAAAAATAGAGAGAGAACGTGGAATTGTGTGTAGACACTAATTAGATATGGTTGTAGGAATATAATGTAGGAATATAATGGTTATTCACAATATAAACTAATTATTTGCAACACCCCCTCTTAAATGATTATTTTCTACCACAATTGTTTTATCAAAAACCTTATTTGGGAAAAATCTAGTGGAAGACGATTAGCGAAACTAAGAAGAAATCGAGTAATTAACCTTATAAAAACCTTGCAAAGAAAACACAGTAGGACAAATTAAGAACCGCTTGAAGGAAAAAGAGTAAGAAGCTTCCTTGATTTCAATCAATAATTGTTATCATATTTAACCAATATATCGATATCTCCCAAATATCTTCAGTACTTTCAAACATATTTTGCTTCATGCAGTACAACCCTTCAAGAGTGTGTTATACTAAGGGTTGATGTCTTATACATTATAGACATTTATTATACAAAGAATATGCCTTATTAAAACCTTATTAATAAAACTTGAAGCATCATGAAGAAAGAATGAAAAACTTAGACAAAGTAGAGAGAAAATTTAGAATTGTATATATTGTTATAACAACTAAAACCCTCCATTAATCAACACAGATTTAGGAGTGTAGGAGTACAATACTCATAACTCATTTACAACATTGTACAACAAAACATGTATATATTTTTTTTTTATCAAGAATGATCTCATTTTACTTGCTAAAGATCCATAAGCACCACTAATTTTATTTTACCCCTAAAAGTAAAGATTGGACCTATGTCACTGATTTGAGAATCTTCAATGATATGTTTTCTTATGATACGAGCTGAGCCGCACGATATGATACAATAAAAAAATTAAAATATATATGCTTCTATTGTCACATGTCACATCTCCATTATGTCATCTCATTTGCTGGTACCGTGACCGTACCTATGGATGATATTAGAAACTCTTTGAAGAATGGATACCAACTTATGAATTCTTTTTAATGTTTATTTATTTATGGATTGAAAATTTTCTAACACGTGTATAGGTGCTGATGTGTGGAACTCATAAGACAATGTAATTGTATGTATGTATGCCATGTGATTAAATATATCCACATGACGTGGATATATGGGTGTCAGAAATATATTCTGTTTATGATTATGTAAGAATTCACGTACGACATTTTTGATAATAATTGTACTAAATTTGACACATGAGGATATAATTAAGCCACGTCAAATTTTCTTTACAAATTTGTTGTTAGGTCAAATTAGAGCATAGTAAGTTAGTAACCAATTTTTTTTCTTCAATTTTATATTACTTTTTTTGGTAATGATGATAATGATGCGAGCAACATGCAAGATGGAGGGGCCTGCTTATAGGAAATATTCAGCTTAAAATACTGCAAAAATCTGTATAAAAATTAAAGGGAGGCGATACTTAGCAGAATCCTTATCATATAATTATGTCCATCCTTTTCAATGATAGGTTACACAACTTTTACTACAAGGACGTTTCCCGAATGTTTAATTTCATTCGTCTTCGTTTCTTGTCAACTGACAGGTAGAATAATGTACTAATCGACTTAAATATGACAACAATCTTTTTTTTTTTTTTTTGTATTAGGTCAGTTGGTTTGTAGGATTTTTATTGTTCAATAATTTCCTTTTCTATATATATATTTGTTATTTAACTGGAAAAAGAGGTACTAATATTCACTATCTTTTCATTGTTAATTTTGCCTAGGTAATTATATTACAACCACAATAATTATTTCCCACACCAAATTATAAATCCTTTACAATTAATTTATTTATACGTTTAATTATAACACCACAATAGTTTTACATATATATATATATATCCTATTTATTTTTAATTAAAAGAGAAAATTTTCTCTTCTATTAAAACACATCAGAAGATTCAAGCATTGCTATCTTCCTATAATCTTCTCTACTTTAAATTTCGAACTATTTTCTCATGGAGGGTTATGAAGTTAGAAATCAATTCGTTTCCTTTCTTTGTTATTTAATTCAATTTACCAAAGTAAAATAAAACCACCATTAGATGGCTTAGAGTTTTTAGTAAAGAGAAGAAATTAAAAGTAAAATCAAATCGAAGGAGCTAATCATTGTCGTGATCAGTACTTCCATACTAAATTGCTGGGTTGAAATGAAACTCGAATTGCAAACAACAAAACAAATTGGGTGGAGATGATTAAAAGGAAAAAAAAGAAAAAGAAATAAATAATAACTCAAATGCTACTCGAATTGCAAACTACGAAAACAAATTTGGGAGATGGATCGAGATGACTAGAAGTGAAAAAAAAAAAGAGAGAAATAGGAAATAAATAATTTGTCGATGTGGTGAAGAATACATATACTTTAGGAAGTGGTAAAGAAATAAATAAATCTCTAATGATTTATTTGCCCTTTAACATATATACTACCTCCATCCTACAAAGATACTTAAGTATTTCTTTTAGTTTGCCCTAAAGTATAGACAATTTTCCTTTTAAAAATGTAGTTGAAACTTGAAATATTAGTTTTTCCTTTATATCGATCCCTATTTAATATATATTGTTATCAACAAAATAAAATTACTAAAGTGAAACAATTAATTCCTTTAAGAAAGTGAAGTAATTAATACACCCTCTGTCCCACAACGTTAAAAAATTTGTTAAGTACTGATAAAGATCAAAGGAAGTGATGCATTTAATATAAATTTGTTAAAAGTTGAAGGGTGTCCATATTGGATTTTGTTTAGGTTCGAGTCACCAAAAAATTGACTTAAAGGTCAGACTTTTGAGAAATTTAGTATTGGGCTTTAGATATATATAGAGCTGGAGTTTAGATCGCGATTGTTTTGGGTAGGAGACTATCGTCAAGAATGTGGATCCTCTAAATGGGCTTTCCCTCTCCTTATTTATATGCCTTAATGAGATATGGTAAGCTGGTATAGTACAAGATCTGAGGAGAAATGCACTCGAGTACAAAGCAAGTAGAAATAGAAGCTACCGTCAGAATAGAACTCTCAAGTGTAAATGTCATATTGACTATTTTAATAATTCTAGAAGTGCTATTGAGCAACGAGGGCTTGGTTTCAGGGCTAAGATTCGCCAGGGTATGATTCTCCTCATTGCTTTGGTACCCACAGTGTCAAGGGCTAATAGCTACTCTACTCAATCTTGGGTCTTGGCCCAAGCTCTGTGTTGCCTTTTTGCTTCCAGAACTTGAACACTCGGTTTATTGAGCTATTGAGCATTGGTGCAATGGACTGAGTCCTCGGCAGGACCATAATTGACTCCTAGGCTTGAGTGCTTGAAGAGCTTGTAATTTGTGACTTCTAACTCGCAAGGCCTTGAGAAGAGGATTTCACGTGATGCTACGTCTTTTCAAATCTACAACAAAGGGTCCTTCCCATAATATTCCCCATTTAGAAGCCAAGAGAAAGGTTTTGAGAAGCAAATTAGAACAGAATCTTTGAATAAAGGGACATATATACATCACATTCTTTAGCAAGATTTTGTCAACAGTTGAAAAAGGGATCTTTTGGAGATGAAGAAGTTGTTCCAAAAGATGATCAGATAGACCTATGGGGATGAGTATTAGGTGCATTCACAGAACTTGGGAATTATTTAACAAAGTAGCTTATGGTAATTTTTACTTTTAGATTCTCAATCTTTCAGATTCCACAAATTCTTGCCTTTAATTTTTTAATTAATCGCTGCTTGAGTCTCTAACCTTTAATTTATTCACCAATTTCATCTTTTTTGACCGTTGAGCCTTTGTAAAGAAAAAAAGGTTTTATCCCTTACAATAAATATAGACAAAGGGAACCACCCAGGTTCACTCTCGTCTGCCTTCTATAACTATTCCATTTTCACTCATTGCAACCGTATCCATTGCGAGAATATTTTCGTCTACCTTCCCCATCTATCCCCATAGCAGGGGCATAGTCAGACGCCAAACTACCTCTAGCCGAACTATTTTTTCCCCCTAGCCCAAACATAAAAACATACCAAAAAAAAAAAAAAATTCCTTTGAGGCCCCACCCAATTTGGGCTGGGCCAGGCCGGGGACAGGGGAGACCCCCTAGTTCCGCCCCTACCCCATATCACCCACATGCGGGCACACCACTGTCTTGTTAGTGTTGTCGACGTTATCTTTAAACACATGGATGATAATCGTTAATAAAGAAGAAGTTCGAGGATGAATAAATGAACAAATTTAAGTTAGAAGATAGAATTGTGGGTAAAATCTGAAAAGTTAGTGGAGAAGTGAAAATAAACAATGGTAGTATCATCGTATCATCAAAAGCAAATGTGTTCAGTAATGACAGGTCATTGCCTTATTAGAAGATAGAAGAAGAATAATATATTAGGTACCATATTTCATCTTTTTAATTAATCTCAATTTTCCTGGAAAGGTGAAAGCAAAGCAATTGTCTCTCGTCTTGTCATCATCAATCCCTCTATTTTATTTATTTTTTATTTGTAAGGAGAATTGCAAACAAGGTGAAAAGAAGAGTTGCAACTTGCAATTGCAAGGCGTTATTTATTTTATAAAATTATTACAAGCAGAGATGGATACAATATAAAAAATACCAATAGAATAGGGCTAATATAAACTTTTTGTTCGTTCGTATATATAAAATTTAAAATAATTTTTCGAGCTGGCACTGGCCTAGATCCGTCCATGATTACAAATGTAGCGATTTAGATAAAAGGTTTAATATTTCGTTAATTATATAACAAAGAAGAAAAATGGAAAAGAAACAAAATCTCGCTTCTTCCCAGTTCTTTGAAGCGTTGCATGCAATTGATTTTGGTGTGTCGTTAGCACAAGATGGTGTGAAATTTATTGTGTCATTTTAATTCCTTGTCTTTGCATAATCATCTCTTTAAACACGCGTTACAATATTGCAAATTATGTAAAGAATAGTTTTTTATATAGTAAAATTCAGAATTAAAAACTACCATTTGGCTATTCTATGAAGCCCTATTTTTTAATATCGCTTCAATTCCCTGGACACACGGAATCGACACTGTGCAAAAACCCATTTGATTTTTTTTTTTTTTAAAACACCATGAAAGCTTTATTTGGGTTTCTAGGCTCCATCTTAGCTCCAAAACCCTATATGTTTAATTGGTTTGGAGTACCTGATTCTTTGTTCCTCCGTGGTTAGATAACCAACCGGTCTGACTATGGAGAGAGTCACTCTCCCTTAAAGAGAGTGAAACAGCCATGTGACTGACTGTGATTGGATGTTCAGGCAACACCCAATCACAGGCAGTCACATGGCAGTTTCACTCTCTTTAAGGGAGAATGACTCTCTCCTTAGAAAATTCAGATTCCCAACCATTTTATTCCATTTCCATTATCTACAAACAAAATTTAAAAAAAAAAATGATTTTGTGGTTGGGGGGCAGGGGGTTGCATTTGACCTTAGCTCGAAGCAAACAACAAATTAAAACAATATAAAATGTAACTAACTGGAGTTGCATACAAACTCAAAGATGCAGCAAAAATACATAATAATACAATAACAGAAAACAAGCTAGCTAAACACCTAACCAGCTCTCACATAAGGAACCTGCAATTTATCCAGCATAAGAATTCCTTTGAGTTCTTTAGGAATTAAAGAATAAAAATGACATCTTTAATTTTGTCTTGCTTTATAACCCGTGATTATTGCCCTCTCTCAAAATATGCTGAAACTGAACTTGTATCCTCCCCTTAGGCATCCATATAGTAGTTCTGATATCCCGCCATATATATGGTATGATAATCCCGCTATACGCACACATATTGGAAGATTATTAAGACAATTGTGTGCGCCCTCACATGAGGGGGCACACTACATATAGGTGTCTCCGATAATATCTCGTTACATGCTTGGTAACCATGTATATAATGGTTGGTTTATAAGTGAATTTAAAATTTAAATTTTCTATAGGTGTCGAAATTTAATTGCACCATGTAGAATTAATGATTAAAATGATATGAAAGTTTATATCACATCAAATATGTGATTAAATGTAGTATTATCTTATGTCTAAAATTTGAAATTTAAATTAGTTGATAAATGAAATTGACTTTTAAATGTTAGTCAAACATATATTAATGATCTAATGCCAAACATATAGGGGTGTAAAGATGCTTATGTGACGCGCCAAACCGTGCCATAGGACACACATTTGACACGTCACATAATTAATCGTCTGGCAGCATAACGCCGTAGCATGTATTTGGCATACCATATAAGCGTATGGTGGCGGTGTAGCATACGAATTTTGAATACATAAAGATGAATACATATATGTGTGGGGGGCTATGTAATTATCATTGATTTGAACTAATCTTGTGTTATCGCTTAATTAGCAGAGTCTTGTGTTTCTAATAATTAAACAGGCGCTAGTGATGTATGTGATAGCCTCAATCTCACATCGCATGGGTGAAGAAAAGGAGATTAGTTTTTAAGTTAAGAGATCTACTCCTTTTGACATAAGACATTTTGGGTGAGAACCTGAGAGCAAAAACCATGCGGGCTAGGCCTAAAGCAAACAATATCATGTCAAAGTGAAGCGGCTCGTTACAGATGGTATCAGAGCAGAGTCCAACAAGAAGCGTGGCCAACAAGGACATTGGGCCCTCTTAGGTGGGGTGATTGATAGCCTTAATCCCGCATCGCTTGGAGGAAGAAAATGTGACCAGTTATTAAGTTAAGAGATTTCACTCCATCTAAAATAAGGCCTTTTGGATAGAACTTGAGAGGAAAACCGTGCATGTTAGGCCAAAAGTGGACAATATCATGTCAAGGTGGAGGGCTCATTACAATGTATTTATAGAAAAACAATATCTTAGTTAATGTATTGTGTATCAAAATTTATGTAGCATAACACTAAAATAAAATTATATTCATTCATAATGAAAACACAAAAAAACTTCAAAAAAGAAAAAGGCCTTTTTAATTTTGTGTTACAATTCAAATCATATATCTCAAGAAAACAAATCAAGTAGTAATACGATGACGAGATTTATTTATTTTTAAATAAATTCTATCTTCGACCCGAATCATATCTTATTAAATATGCCTTCATTCAAAATATCCATCCCATATATATTCCGTCTACATGCTCCATCCCACCCCATTCCGCCAACCTTTCTTTCCTATATAAGGAGATTTTATACAAAATCTCTTAGCCAAACATCCTCACATTAATTGCATATATCTCAATTTCCGCCCCTGTTCTTCCTTTTCCTCCTTTCTTCTGTATAGTTTTTCAAGCTTTTTAACCTCTCCTTGGTCGATATAATCTAAGGTTTTAGACTTAGTAAACGATAGAATCAAACCCGTTCATGTCCTCACGTGGTTCATCCTCCTCGTGGACACCTAGAGAAAACAAGCGGTTTGAGGAGGCTTTGGCAATGTATTCCGAGGACACTCCCGACCGGTGGCTCAAGATAGCCAGGGCAGTAGACGGAAAATCAGTGGTGGAAGTAATGAGGCACTATGAGATCCTAAAACAGGATATCATGAAAATAGAAACTGATCAAATTCCTTTGCCCAATTACAGGGTTATTGCTAGCAATGGCAGAGCATATGATATTAGAATCTAATCTATTATCATGTTTTATATATATGCATGATTTACAATTTTGAGCTGACTTAACTCTGCGATCTACTTCCAATTCCATATTGAATATGCTTCATATAGTTTATTTAAATCTAATGCAGATTTTCTTCTTATTATTTATCAAAAAAGTTCAAGCTTTTAAAACTATGCGTGTTTATTCTTTTACATGTTGTCTTTCGTTATATCCCGTCATTTGATTGTTGCAATAAATGTGTGTTTGTTTGACAATATTTTCCACAGAAAATAACCTTTTCCACCCAAGTTCTTACTTTTTGTGGTGATTAAATATTGATTGATTTTTTTTCCTTTTTTTCTTTTTAAATAGAAAATGTTTTCACCTTTGAGTCAAACAAGTTATAGAATTTATTTCAATATGGAATTTAATTCAATAGTAATTCCAGTAAAAAGTATTTTCTCTTCAATTAGATTTCACTCTTATAATCAGACACACTCTTACATTAAATTGTACACCATAAGATATGAAATTTTTATATATATACAACTATGCATCTTTAATTCTTTTTTTTTTTTTTTTTTTTTAAACTTCATTGTTTATGTAATCAACAGGCTTATGATGAATCTTAAGCTGAAGTGAGCACTGAGCAAATCCAGCCAAAATTCCATATAAAGATGAAAACCCACTAATGTAATATAATTAATGTGTGGTGTTCCGTAAGTGGAAGTGGTAAAGAAAAATAAATAAGGAAATCCCATGTACATTATGGTTGGTAATAGGTTCTGTTTTCAAAATGTATCGATATAATCTCTTTGGTGTTTATTGAGGTGTCAAACTCACCGTTCGTGTCAAGCTGTTATCTGCCATAAGCTAATATAATCTTTAGTTGTTTACTAACATTGGAGGTGTTAAACTGTAGTATGGATATCTCAACTCACATGAGGATTGTGCGTTTAGCGGGATAATCTTACCAAATATATGTTGAGAAATTATTTTTAGTTAAACTAGCTGATTGTGTCAAATTGTTATCCGTCATAAGCTAATTAGTCAACTTTTGCACGTTTTCGCGCAGCCATCAAAGATACATGCAAGTTCTAGATATTAAAAATATTATCTCATGCAAATAAGGTATCAAAGGGACTTGATTAGAGCTATATATGATCAACCCTCACTACATTATACTTAAAAAATTTTCTAAGTACCAAACATCTTATGTCGTATTACCATACTAGATAGATGATATGGGTAGAGCTATTTATAATGAGTTGTTTATAAATTGGTTTATAAATAATTACTACGTGACATCATTTTATTAATTATTTTTTTGTAAAAAGTAAAAAAAAGTGGCTTGACTTTTACTTTTTAACTTTTTGAAAAAACTGATATCAATAAAATGATATCAAGTGGTTGTTTATAAACAAAGTTGTTTATAAACTTAGTTGCCCAAAAAAAAAAAAAAAGGAAAGTAATTATATATTTAAAAAATATCAAAAAAGGGTTTCAAACTACAAACCTCAACCTTTTATATTTTATTATACAATCTAACCTTATCTTTGAAACTTGACATTTATAACCTTAAATCTCATCTTTTTACCGCAATCTAATCTTTGTAGCTTAAAAATGCTAGAAATATACATCAAATTTTTTCCAACCCTTAAATTTTAATTGAACTGAAAACTAATATAAACTAAAAATAGATAAAGATAAGAAAAAAATATAATTTAGTTGTATTTAAAAAAAAAAAAACTCATGAGAATTTAACGATGACACTGAGGTGGATTAATCCACCTAATGCGGGCACAGACTGGATCAATATGCAAATCAGGCTATTTGGACCTACTTTTTACTTTGTCTATTGATCCATTTATTATGTTATTTTTCATTTAAAATTTTTTTTCAATTTTTTTTACATTTTTTATTATAATTAAATGAATTGTCACGTGTGAATTAAGGCGGAGCACTCTTGGTCAAACCCGCTCTGTATATTTGCCTATCCTAAAAATACTATTCCATTCAAGACTAGCTCTCATTGGGTTCCCCATCACGACATGGGATTTGATAGTATTTTAAAAAGAAAAACTAAAATTTAATATTTGTGATTTTTATTTATTTATTGTATTGTATACTAATATAAATTAAATTAGAATTTGAGGCATTAATATCTTTTTCAAATGACAAGGTTAGATTGTGCCCCCCCCCCCCCAAAAGAGATTTGAGGTTATAATTGTCAAGTTTAAAATATTAGAATTATATTGTGCAAAAGTGAATTGTTTGAGTCATATTGTGCCAGTTAGCCTTAAAATAAAGAATGAGTTTGGGCTTTGGGCCTTTGGCAATATAATTTTCAAATTGTATTGGTTAAAATTTGGAGACGACCTAAAAATTTGGGATCCTAAGTCAAAATGTAAAAATTAGCCCTCAATGTCATAGTGCATGTTTGAATTTTGTTTTATTTTTCCCTAGTAAATTAGCAAATAGGAAGGAAAAAATCATAATAGGGCAACTTCTTATGTATGAGTTCTACTAGTATAACACTCGTGCGTTGCACGAGTAGAACAAACAATTCAAACTTAACTATTCAAAAGTATTTTGATTAGATGCAAAATAATTAAATCTAGGTTAAAAATTTAAAAACATAAACGTTGAAAAATTAAAACAATCGTATCATCATTATAGTTATTGATAAGAACATAATATATTCACTGTGTACAATGCAAAATGATATCACTATTCTTTCAGAAGAGCTTGAAAGGATTCCCCATAATCAGATAATTTTCATTATTATCCTTAACAGAAAAATAATTGATCAAATAAATGTTTCCTTTAGTGATTAACTGATCGAACCTTCTAATAAGATGACCATTTGCAATTGCTTGAAATTTATTACCTTCTCATGAGCTAGTATTAGATTAATTACTATATTATATTGGCTGACTTCCATTGCAATTGAACAAAATTTAATTTGTAAATAGCCACATAGAATTCAACAAAAAACACAAACAACGTAGAAGTTAAATAGATGGAAGCATTATAATAAAAATAAGAGTAAGGAAGTAATTAAATTGATATAGAAACTCATTGAATTTTTTTTAAGAATAATGACAGAAGTAATAGAACTGAAAATTAGAGATTTAGGAAGATTTGATGAAAATAGGAGTTTATTACTTATATGTAGAAAATAGATTTTGCATAAATTAAGGAAAAATCATAGTCGGAATTTATTTGTAGTAAATAAATTAATCCAATATATCATTGAGAAATAAAAAGAAATACTAAATTGAAGAAAGATTTCGTAAAATGGTATAACACAACAAATATAGACAAATAATAATTGAATTATTATTAAATAGATGCAACTTAAATGAATACAATTTCCTCACTGTCTTAATATGAGAGGCTTTCAACTGCATTATGGAAACCTTAAAAAATAGACTGTGTAAAATTGAGTATTCTAGGTTACACACATCTCTTAATACTCCTTTATTTAAAGAATATAAGTAAATTAATCAATCAAAAAATTTTTAGATTCTTAAACCACCGATAATCCAACTAATCACAAAGCTTTAACCAGATCCATATATACTGGCAAATACAAAAGAAATTTAGAAGAAATGAACACATCGGAGACCAAAAGATTAGAAATGGAGAACAATGATTAGTTCGATTTGCAAATGTACATCTTAATTCCTAAAGAAAGAAGGAATTCGGGTCAGATGCATAGAAATAATGACCCGATAATAAAATAGCAAAATCGGTTTTAGAAAAAAAAAGAAAACAAATATTAAATATGACATCAGTAAAGAAATCTAATCGGTCCATATTTAGGCGGGAAAAATGGTAAAAGACTACATTTAATTTAGATAATAATAATAATAGAAATAATGACCCCGGTATTAAAATAGCAAAACTGATTTTAGAGAAAAAAAAGAAAGAAAACAAATATTAAATATGACATCAGCAAAGAAATCTAATTGGTTCATGTTTAGGTGGGAAAAGGTTGAAAACTACCTTTGATTTAGATAATACTAGTATCCCCACCCGTGCGTTACACAGGAAGAACAACGCTAAAAAATATAACAAAAGGAATTTCAAAAATCAATGAGAAATATTTGTACATTAGTTGAAAATATAAAAATAGGAATGTAAATCAACGGAAATAATTAGACTAATAAACTCATTAATTGAAATCTTTTTCTATATTCAATGGACCAAATCAACTTGCATGGCATGGGTATAGGTCTTTATTTATTAACTATAGCACCCCATCTCAACGTTGTATTAGTCAAACCCCATACTTGGACTCTAAATTGACTCTTTGCGTTTTGACTATCTTTGAAATTTCAAAAATTTTCATCTTATATGATTTTGGAACTCAAACTTATGAAAAAGGAAACTGGTCTGAAAGAAGAATAAATATTTGTAAGAAATTTATTAGAGATCAATTTTTTGACAAACAAATCTAAATGCGGAAACTTATTAAATTTCCAATTTCCTACTAATTATGCTAAAACATTAAAAATTTTTAAGAGAAGGGGAAAAAACCATGTAAGCTTTGCGTGTTTTCAATGAGAATGAAGCCAAAACCTCCCTAAAAAAGTTATTGATATTCAAGTAAAGATGATTGAGGCAAACCAAGTTCACAATAGCCTTCTAAAGTTATAGTGTAAGTACAAACTTACCAAGTGTTTAACTCTACAAACCGCCGTTGACAACGTTTCGGCGAGCCCTTCTCTTTACAAAAAAAATATAAGCCACCTAATGTTTCTCATCACATGCATTTTTCATAAACTTACAGCATGTTTGATTGCATTTATTTTTCATGAAATGTATCAAATTCAAGCAAAGATCATTGAGGCGAATCAAGTTCACAATAGCCCTCTAAAGTTATAGTGCAAGTACAAACTTGGCAAGTGTTTAACTCTGCCAACTACCATTGATAACGTTTTGACAAGCCCTTCTCTTTGCAAAAAAGATATAACTTATATGCCACCTAACGTTTCTTCTTACATGCATTCTTCATAAACTTACAGCGTGTCTGATTGCATTTGATTTTCATGAAAAATATTAAATTCATGGGAAAAATTCGATCTTTATGAGTTTCTTTGGGAAATGGAATTTCAAATTTTATGGTGAGGGAAAACATGGGAAAATAAGCAAAACATGACATCATCAGTTATCTTACAGTACCAGTCAAAAGTGAGAAATATGGTAGAAACTAAACTTGATTTAGATTAATATAATATAATATAGAAATAGATATAGATTTTAAGTTAATGAGATTGGAGGATATTATTATCTTTTTAAGTAAAAAAAGTTAAATCACGTAAAAAATGTGAGATTTGATATTGAAATTGTCAAGTTTAAAAGATTAAGATTAAATTTAGGGTTAAATTGCACAAATTAGCCATTTTAAAATAAAAAGAATAAAAGAATAAAAAAATGACATCAACCATGACATCAACGATTTGGTTGGCGAATTGCAAGGCATTATTGTCTTTTTAAGTAAAAAAGTTAGGTCACATAGAAAAATATGATATTTGAGATTGAAATTGTCAAGTTTAAAATGTTAGGATTAAATTTAGGGTTAAATTGTGCAAATTAGCTATTTTAAAATAAAAAGAATAAAACAATTAAAAAAATATGACATTAACCATGGCATCAGTGATTTGGTCGGAGAATTGGAGGATATTATTATCTTTTTAAGTAAAAAGTTAAGTCACGTAAAAAAAAATGAGATTTGAGATTGAAATTGTCAAGTTCAAAAGGTTATGATTAAATTTAGGGTTAAATTAAACAAATTAACCATTTTAAAATACAAAGAATAAAATAAAATAATAAAAAAATGACATCAACCATGACGTCAGCAATTTGGAAGGGAAAACTTGTTTAGACTACTCTTGATTTAGATATATATATATATATATAGATAATAGATATGAGCAAGTATTTAAAGAAGTTGAGAAAATATTATACTAAAACAAAATATGAAAATGAGGGCAAATGTTTCTGTTTGGAGTTTTTGAAGACTTTTATGGCCTACATTTTTTTAAGTAGATGAATTTATGAAAGTTATAAATATTGTAGATTTTTAAAACTTTTTTTTTTTTTTAACTTTTTGAACTATTTTATACTTTTATTATTTTTAAAATATTGTTCGTAACTTTAACATGCGTTGAACCTCTAAGATTACTAAATCAATTACTACTTTAAAAAAATCATATTTTTCTTGCCAGTAAAATTATGTTTAAAAATTTGAAACTTAGATAATTAATTTACAAGAAATTTGGGACTATGCACAAGTTATTTAAAATAAAATTAACAGCAATAATAGAAGTTAAGATTTGAACCCTTGGCATTTAATAGAAAGAATTAAAAGTTTTACTATTAGACTAAGTGAAAATTGAATATATTATGGGTTTAAACACTATATATTTATTTGTTAACAAAAAACCATCAAAACATTTTTCCATATTTTGGGCCCCAAGAATTATAGGGCTGAGGTGGCCACCTCATTGATTCATATTAAGTACGGGCCTACTTAAAAGGCTCGATAGTTCTCAAATTTTTACTTCAAAATTAAATCGCAGTGTAAACGACAGTTATTTTCTTGAAATAATGAGGATCTATGGTTACATTGCACTGCTTTTCTTATTTTTTAGTTCTAGAGCAGATTCTAGTTACCCATCTAATGCCATTCTCATGAAAGTCGACAAGTCAGGGAGGGTGATTATCGGAAAATTCAAGAAGTGATCGACGCAATTCCTTGGAATAATTCGGAAAATGTGTTTATTTGGGTTAGTCGAGGAACGTATAGAGAAAAAATTGTTGTTCCAGTGGACAAGCCCTTCATCACAATTCGTGGCTCAGAATTTGGTGAAGTTATAGTGACATGGAATGAGTCAGAGGATATTTTTGAGTCCCCAACTTTCACAGTTTTTGCTTCTAATTTTATGGGCTGCCACCTTACAATTGAGGTAAACAAAAACACAACTTAAATTCTTTTCATTTTCTTCAATTTGGATATTTTCCTTAGTTTCGATGGAAGATCGTTGGACAGTCTAGAAGTATGGTAGGAGATCATTTTCATATTTTCCTCGTAAGATAAAAACTGTGTGCTAGGAGATATGTATATCTTATAGTACAACGAAGGGGTTCTTGGTGCGTGTACTAGGACTAGATGTTTTACCTATTGGGTTCGTTTCATAACCGTCTATAAATGGTTTTAATTGTAAACATATGAAGCGCTAACACTTGATATGGATTTGAAAAGGCACATACATCTATGTGAGGTAACAGACGCATAGTTTTTAGTGTATAGACGGAGTCTTGGGCCCTTCTGTGCGGGTGGCTAGCCAACTTTTGGGATAATTTATACGCGTAGTACCAGATTTTCATTTTAGTGAGTTAGAATTCGAAAAGTAGATGATTTGGTTGATCCTGATTGAATTAATTACAGAATACATATGGGAGAGGGAAAGGGGCAGTGGCATTGAGGGTTTCAGCAGATAGGACAGCATTCGTTGGTTGTAGGATTTTGTCATACCAAGACATTCTACTTGATGACAAAGGGTGACATTACCACACAAACTGTTACATCCAAGGAGACACTGATTTTATTTGTGCAAATGCAGCCTCTCTATTTGAGGTAACTCATCTTAATTATTGCTACCTCTATCGACTGAGTTAATTTAATAGATAATTGATCTCTTAGCTCGTCAATCTATGAGATTTCACTGCCCTGTGCGATAATATAAAACAGTGGTTTTTCCTTTAATTAAGTTATTATATACAAGCCGCATATCCTTGCTGATAAGACCTGTGCAATTATAGCACTTACAAGCTCCAGGCCGAAAGTGTGTTACACTTCCCACTCAGCCGGGCAATTGCAGGTGACTACCGGAAATTAGAGATGACTCTTATAACAAAAGCGAAAAAAGAAGTCGAAAAATGTTACAGCATTAATTCATTAATGTTTAAGATTCTTGAAAATGTGTATTTGTTGCATGCAGAGGTGCCATTTGCATTCTATCTCAGAAGGAAATGGGGCCATAACCCTGAAGAGAAAACTGGATTCACATTTGTCAGGTGCAAAATAAGTGGCATAAAAATTGCACTACTTGGAAGGGCATGGGGTGCATATTCTCGAGAGATCGGAGCTCTAACTTACATGTCTAATGTTGTGTTGCCTCAAGATTGGGATGACTGGGGTGACTCCTCAAACCAAAGGTAATAATTCCATAGTAATTTTTTGAATAATATTGCCCATCTTTTTATTATTTTTTCAGCTCCGATATGATGTTTGAAAAATTCACAAATTTAGAATTGACAAGCTAGACTTGAGAATATTATTCGTATATATAGGACTTCATACTATGGAGAGTACGGGTGCTATGGACCAGGTTCGGGCATGGCTACAAGAGTTAATTGGTCGCACACTCTTATCGACGAGGAAGCCAAATCCTTCTTAACGGAGAGCGACATCAATGGCTACATTATAAGCTGGTTTAGAGAGGCTGAGCGGCGCGTCTCCAAATATCATCCGATTACATTTCCAACCATATTGGTGCATGCCACCTATGAATATATCTCTGAGATTAAATATTGTGTCAAGCTCTGATTTTACAAGTTTGGAGATTTTTGTAAGGTGAATACGATTTTAGATGAAAAAAGAAGTGAGAAAAGTTAACATGTTGTTAATTTTATAATTATGTAAATATTTTGTTAATTTTATAATTATGTAAATATGGTTTAACAATAATTTTAACGTCAAATCTACAATGAAAATTTTCAAGTACCAGTCGCACGATACCTTAGGGCTTAAGTGCTATTTGCTAACTCCACTTTCTAAATGAATTGATAAAAGGAAAAGTAAATGATTTTCTATTAGTGAGTGTAGTCGGTAGAATATGTATTTAAAACGTTATTTTTTTTAATATTATTATAGATATTAGTAAACCACTTTCAAAGAAACTAGCTTTTTTTGTACCCGTGCGTTGCATGGCTGAATTTCAGGGACAAATTATTATAATATAATACCGTCTAATCATTGGTTTAACTGGTGGGTTGTTGTTAATTAATTTATGAATTTATAAACATACTTGGTTATTGGATCACAAGTTTAACCACCGGGGTCATCGGTTTAATCAGTAGATTATTGTTACTTTATAAATTTAAATGAAAAAACTTTGTAGGAAAATAAAAAATAAAAATATTATAAATATTATGTAATGTAACATAATATAAATAGTATAACAGCTTATACAACACGTCAGAAATAAAAAGTCATGTGTTCAAACTTTGTGCAGCTTAAACTTTCTAAAACAATTTTGTCAAATTTGCAACCCAGTGGGTTAAGACACGAGCCGAGTTACCGGGTCACTCAAAACCCATGGGTTGTTAAGGTCTTCAAACGAGCTTATTACAATCCGGTATAATCATGTCACCCTACCAGATCCACAATCCAGATCGCTGGATTTTCAGCTCAGATTTTAGAACAATGTAGACGATTGACAAAAAACTGCTAATGGGTAATAAGTTACATTAGAGAAAAGGATAAATAAGAAAAACGGAAAATAAAATTAGCGGGTGGTTTGGGGGGAGGGGAAGGAAAAAATAAATAAAAAGAAAAAGAGATAAAGAAAGGGAAAAATTAGTGGGAGGTTATATAGTAGGACAAAATTAGTGGATGGTTACATGGTAGGAACAATGAAAAAACAAAAATTCTAGGGAAACATAAAATTGTGACATGGATATGTGACATTGTAGATGTTGCATAATTCTATTTAATGATAAAAAAAAGTATCCACATGATTAACACTCAATGCAATTGTACCACAAGACTATGTCACTTATTTACGCCACTTGCACATGTCTATCTATAATTATTCAAGAAAAAATGATAAATAAAAAAAAGATAATAAAATTAGTAGGTGGTTATAGGAAAAAAAGCAAAAAATTAATAAACAAAAATATTAAGTTAGTGGGTGGTGAAAAAAGGGGCCAAAAAAAAAAGGATAAATAAAAAAAATAATATATTACCAATATTGCTTTAAGACACAATTTTTATTTGTTATGAATCTGTAAACACTAAACTTGTTTTAATTTATAAGCAATATGAATTTTACTATGTTTGCAAATCAATTCTTTTTTTAAGTAAAAATTAGTCAAACCAATCACATCTATAAATTTTATGAGACTCGTATGTACTACACAAATCTCCAGCATTTAATTTTACTAATTCTCTTATATTATTTCCCTTTAAAACTCATTAAAATCAGTTTGCAAATGGGCATTTTTTCTATTTTACACCGGATTGTATTTATACGGGCTTATGTGGAAATTTTTTGAAGTGGGTAGTAATGCATGACAATTGACAAAAAATTATAAATGGGCAACCAGTTACATTAGGAAAAAAAGGGTAAACAAGAAAAATGAAAATAAAATTAGCCGGTGATTATTGGGAAAAAAAAGAAAAATATAAATAAAAAAAGATAAAGAAGGGAAATATTAGTGGGCGGTTATATAGTAGGGAAAAATTAGTCTATGGTTGTATAGTAGGAACAAAGAAAATATAATAATAAATAAAAAATGTAATAAAATTAGAGGGTGGTAATAGGTAAAAAATAATAATAAATAAGGGTATTAAATTAGTGGGTGGTTACATAATACGAAATAAAAAAAAAAGGATAAATGAAAAATAGTAACATATTAAAATTAATGGATGGTTATTCTTATAAGGAAAAAAATAAAGGGTAACTTACACTTAACGTCCCTAACTTTTCAAGTATTTATAGATCACGTCCACAACCTTTAATTTTCTTTCTGTGGCTCCTCAACCTTTGTAGAAATCCTCAATTTAGTCGATGGTGACGAAAACCATCAAATTCATCCATTCAAGTCAGAGGCATTTTCTTGTAATGCAAAAAAAAAGAAGTTAGTTACACCTAACGTCCATAACCTTTCAAGTTATTTTAGATTACGCCCTCAACCTTTAATTTTACTTTTGGGCGTCCCCAACCTTTTAAAAGTGTTACACTTAATGTCTATGTGATGGTTTCTGTCTATTTCTACCGATAAATTGGGGTATTATGGTAAAATACCAAAAAAGAATATTTTAATGTTTAAAACTAAACAAAAAAAATAAAAAAAAGAAGGAAGTGGTAGACCCCCCCGGGGCGCCAAGTTGGGTCGCCTAATGGCCACCAGAAATGGCAGCACTGAGGGAGGGTTCTCCTCCCACTTTTTTTTTAATTTTAAACATTAAAATACTCAATTTTTTATATTTTATCACCCCAATTTAACGATGGAAATAGACGAAAACCGTTACAGGAACGTTAAGTGTAATACTATTAAAAAGTAGTGGACGCTCATAAGTAAAATTAAAAGTTAGGAACGTAATCTAAAAAAATTGAAAGGTTAGAGACGTTAAGTGTAATTAACCCGGTAAGAAATTAATATTTTAATTTAGAAAATAAAAAAATAAACTAAAAAAAGAAAAAGGAGGAGTCTCCCCTTGCTGCCATTTCCAGCAGCACTTTGACTATTAGAAATGGTATCACTTTTGCTACCATTTCCAGCAGCCCTTTGCTGCCATTTTGGGTTGTTGGAAATGGATAGGGGGGACTCCCCCTCTTTTTTCCTTGTTTAGTTGATTTTTTTATTTTTTAAAATTAAAATATTAATTTTTTATATTATTCGAAAGTGCCCTTGACTTTAATAGATGAATTTGACGGTTTCTATCACCAGGGACTAAATTGGAGATTTTTGGAAAGGTTGAGGACCCACAAAAAGAAAATTAAAGGTTGAAGACGTGATCTATAAATACTTAAAATGTTGGGAACGTTAGATGTAAATTACCCAAAAAAAAAGAGACTTCAGAATCTTTTTGGTCCAATATTACTTCGAGACACACTTTTAATTGTGTTAGGAATCCGTAAACACTAACTTAGTTTTTAAACAATATGAATTTATCTATTTTACACGGGAATTTATTTATACGGGTTTATGGAAATTGCTATAAAATTTTAGAAGTGGATAGTTTTTAATTTATGAGATAATTGCGTATTAATAATATGTTAAAAAAATGAATTGGTTCCGCGGAAAACAAAAAACCCGAAAGATCAATAAATTAAAAACAGATGATTTAAAAATTAATTAAAAGTGGTTTAAAATTTGCTGATGTTAAATTAAAAATAAAAAGAAAGAAAAATTCAAGTGTTTGCTTGAAAGACTAAATAAAATACGTGAGATTCACATAAAAATGTTGTTGTTAATTGTTGGATGAAAAGAAAAAAATTTTGAGGTGGGTAACCGTCTTTTAAGAAAATTGTAAAAAAAAACAAAAAGGTTGAAAATAAATCTGGAAAAAGATAAAAAAGTAAAAAAATAAAAATAAAGGTTAGTGGGTGGTTATTTTTTCTTGAAAGTTACAGGGTAGTTATTTTTTTCTTAAAAAGTTAGTGGATAGTTATTCAATATGCAAAGAAAAAAAAAGGGAAAAGAAAAAAATGAAAATAGAGATTTCAGAATCTTACAAAGGCGGGAAAATGATTCCAGAATAACAGTTACTTTTCTATATAATAATAATAATATCATCATCATCATCTAAATCAAAAGTAGAATAATAATAATAATAATAATAATAATAATAATAATAATAGTCTTCTACCCATTTTCCTCCTAAACACGAAATAATTAGATTTCTTTGTTGACGTCATATTTAATATTTGTTTTTTTAATCTTTTTTTGCTAAAACCAATTTTGTTATTGGGTCGTTATTTCCATGCAGCTGACCTGAATTCCTTCTTCCTTTAGCAGTTCAAATGTACATTTACAAATCGGAGCCCTATTATTTCTAATCATTGTTCTCCATTTCTAATATTTTGGTGTCCGATATATTTTCCTTTCTTCTAATTTTTTTTTTGTATTTGCCAGCATGTATAGATCCGGTTAAAGCTTTGTGGTTAGTTGGATTATTGGCTACACCTTTGTGATAATTCAAGATGTTTCTTTTTTAATTAGTAGAATGTAATGTCATATTAAAAAATGACATTATAAAAAAAAAAGGAAAAAGAATGTAATGTCATATTGTTACTAATAAGCTTATTATCTTCTACTTTAGTAATTAATTTAAGAAATCTAATTTTTACTTATATTCTTTAAATCAAGGAGTATTAAGAGATATGTGTGGCCCAGAATGCCCAATTGCACACAGTCTAATGCACTTAATTGCTTAGGTTCTAAATTAGATGCACTTAGTTTTTTTACTGTTGCATTCTAGATGAAATCATCATATTTTTTGTTCAGTGAGTGCAAATTTATGTCACTGCAATTTTCTTTCAGCTGTTCTGCATGGAAAAATTCGTTTTTGATTTCTGGAATGTGTCTTATAATAGATATTCCTCCAAACTTTCCCCGGCATTATGTTCTCGAGATGAACCGTTTTCGGTTCCTTATTACCTTATTCCACTTCTCAGTGGTCTTAAAAAATGTATCTAATTTGTTTCCATATGGCTCCTTGATTTAGTATATCATCTTAAAAAATGTATCTAATTTGTTGTGTGCAGAAATGTTGCTTGATCAGATTCTGGCTTTTACTGCCTTCTGATATAAAATCAAAAGAAAATATTGAACCAAATATATTCCCAAGATTTGCTTCCTTTGATTAGTCTAATGAGGGGGAAAAAGAAAAAAACATACTAGAAAGAACTAATATTTATTCTTGATAAATTTGAATTCATTCCATTATTCTACACAAAGATCAATGCAGTTGTATCTTTATTTCTTGTTGTCTAAGAACATCATAATATTCATCAAGGCTCTTTCATATATTTCCAAAAAGGTAGCTTCAGTGAAGTTCATAAATCTTCCCATAATTTGTTTGCAATATTGGATTCTTTCGTTGAATGTTCCCTTTGTCTTGCGGCTCCAGTTCTGAAGATCAAATCCTACACGACTTATACTAGGCAGCATTTGATCTCTTTTAGAATTCTTCCAGCTATTTTCCACAACTAATCTGCATTCATCATCAGGTAACCAGTAGTTCCCAAATCGAAAACGTCTCCTGGTTGATCTAATCTTGGGGGGAAACGGCTGTAGAAAAAGTGGGGAGTGGTCGGACGAAAACAACCCCAAGTTATAAAGTTGAGCCTATCCAAAACGAGCAAACCAATCCGGATTAGCTATAGCTCGATCAAGTTTTTCCTCTACTGCCCCATCTTCTCATCTTCTTCTGAACCACGTGAAAAGATATCCCACCATACCAATATCACAGAGGTTACAATCATCCAGAGCCGAGCAGAAAATTAATGAGTCCATTGGGTCGACAAGAACCCCCCTTCTTTTCAGAATGGCTAGTAATGTCATTAAAATCCCCAATACAACACCAGCGAAGGGACGAAGAAGAGCCTAAACATCAAAGCAGGTCCCATCTTTCTTGTCGTCTGGAATGCTCCGGCATGCCATAAAATCCGGTTAACCTCCATCTAGGCTGGCTGCTAACTGAAATCTTAACATCAATATGGTTATTCAAGAAGCTGATAAGCGACGCCTTGGGATTTTTTTTCCATAAGAGTGCAAGATCCCCACTGTGGCCAGTACAATCAACAACCATCAGGCCCTCATAGCCCAAAATACATCTAATCTGTTCCAAACAGACTTTGCTAGCTAAAGTTTCATTTAAAAAAAAAAATGTCGGGCTTATTATGTTGGACTAGGTCTAGTAAAACTTGAACTGCACGTTAGTTGTCCAATCTATGGCAATTCCAACTAAAAGCACTCATTTGTTTCGATAGGCCTGTGAAACTGGACCCACCACTGGCAAGTTTTTTGGATCTTGGTTCCTTCTGAAATTGGGCTGACAACAGTAGGACTATGCTCAGTCCATAACACCTCCTCTTCAGCTCTACGTCTTTTTTGATCATTAATCCACCACTCCTTTATTACGGCGGTCATCATTTAGATCAATTGGGAGATCGGAATCGTCCATAAAAATAGGATTCCCACATTTAGCCATATTCGTAATAGCTTCATAATTAGGAGAATCATTGTTTTTAACTGGATCAATTTCAACTTCCTTGCCTTCCTTAGATGATTGATTGTGTGACAGCCTTAATCCCACATCGCTTGGGTAAATAAAATGAGAACAGTTTATAAGTTAAGAGATCAATTCTATTTGACATAAGGCCTTTTGGGTGAGAGCCCAAGAGCAAAACCGTGTGGGCTAGGTCCAAAGCAGACAATATCATATCAAAGTAGAGCGAGTCGTTACAGATGGTATCAGAGCAGAGCCCAACCGGAAGTGTGGCCAACGAAGACGTTGGGCCCCCTTAGATGAGGGTGATTGTGACAACCTCAATCCCACATCGTTTGAGTTTCTCAACGAGTCCTGCCTGAGCCATTGGTCTCCAACTAAGTTCTCAACACGACGAGTTTGTACTCGAAGCTAGAGGCCATATGGGTTTTCAATTGGACCTTCTAGGATATCAAAGAGTTTCTCACAGAATCGGTCCAAATGTCCTAATAATCCGCAGAAGAAGTAGAACGTTGGGGAGCTTTTCATAACTGAATGAAATCCAGACCCAATCCCCTCCACTCTTTTTGATTTCCGTTTTTCTTTTGATAGGATGTTTAACATCAAAAAGAACTCTGATACGCAAAAAAGATGTCCAACCGCCAGTAAAATTTTTCGGGTCAGAAGCTACAAATTTTCCAATATAGTCACCAATATGCTTGACAATATTGTCTGACCTGAAGCCCATGGGTAAATCATGAACCTGCACGAAGATGCTTGTATGAAATAGAGCCACTTGAGAATGATTTTCATACTCTTCCAATCTCTTATGAAGTAATAAATGTTGATCTAACGTCCGTAGACCCTCTTCAAGAATCCGATTCATATCCTGTGCATGAAAGAATTGGAAAATCACTAGAGAGTTGGCAATTTCTTTACTGCATACACCCTTAACTGGCCTCCAAATAGCAATAAGAGTATTCTTCATTGCAGTAGTGTCAATGGGTTTCTTTGTCAAGAAACAACCGATAGAGCAGAAACGGAGATCGTCATTAACATTGTCAGCATCTGCAATTTCAAGAACCACGCCTCCGTCTTCTTCTTTAAGCGCTAACTTTGCATAGATTTCCTCGAGCGACATACTTAGAGATCAAAAGAATGCAAACGAATTCAATAAGAAACTTGTCAAAAGACACAAAAGAATGAAAACGAATTCAATAAGAAACTAGTCAAAAGACGAGAGAGCGCACTCACCACGATGGGAGATAAAGTATTATTTCCCTTAAAATTTAGAATTTTTCAAAAAAAGATATTCTAGCAATTTAGAATGCCATATATTTCATACGTGACTTAGAGTTGATTGTAAATGTAAATTTTTTAATTAAAAAGTCATACTTAGTCAAAAGTCAAGCACCGAAAAAGTCACATTTAAATAAAAAATTACGCATGAAAAGTCCAATCAATAAAAAAATCTTAAAATTTTGGGGAGTTTTCATCAGTCACTATGCACAGCAATTAATTTCTATATTTACTGTGTTGTTTTTTTTTTCCAAATATATTGTGTTGTTATTTGAAATTAACGACGACACTACTGCTGATAGATCAGGAATCTAATTGGAGGAGGTGATATGCCGCCTCTCCCTAGTTGTCGCAAACAACAACAGCCGGCTACTACTGGATGCCGCGGGAACAGTTTTCGACGGCACCCATAACCCCGCCTTTACTTCTTTTTTTTTAATTAATATTTTTGAAACATTTTTCCCTCATTTTATTTTCTTGATGACATTTCACTTTAGATTTTTTTAAATAAATTTCCTATAACATAATACCATATTTTCGGGTGTGTGTTTTTTTTTTTTTTGGAGGGGGGGGGGCGGGTTTGATACGTGATAACAGTCTCGTGTTAACAAGAATTGTTACCAATGTGTTTTTTTTTGTCGTTTCTTTTGTATTACCATGTTTTTAAATGCATATATTTTTATTTCCATATTTTGTTTCTGGTTACCATGTTCTTTACTGAATTGTTTACCATAGTTTTTTTTTGTTACCATATTTTTGCAATTATTACCACTAACATTTATTGTGTTTTTAATATATATATATATGTATTGTGGCTATTACTATTTTTTTTCTTTTTAATTTCACATGAATTTTTGTGTTTTTGGTGATTGTTACCATTCTTTTTTTCTTAAATTTCACATCAATTTTCTTTTTTTTTTTTTAAATTATTGTGTTCTTGTTACTGTCCATTTTTTTTCCTTTGTCGTTTTTTTGCGGGACCTTTTTGTTACAATTCCCCAGTTGTATTTTTCACTATTTTCCTGTAACATTTTGTTTTTTGAATGGTATCATTTGTTACGCTGCTTGTGGTAGAGGTGATTGTTGGTGGTCTGAGTTGAAAGCAGTGGCAACATGTGTCGTGGCTGGTACAGTGAATATCACTATTTTTTTAGTGGAAAAATTGCTACTTTTAATTATTATTATAATTATATTTATAAAAAATAATAATTAATACTAATAAAATTAATAAAAAATTGAATTTTAATTAAAATTGGTTTAGGCTAGTTTTACATTACAAAAGGGCACTTTTACAATTACTTTCCAATTAAGGGTTTTTTTTTCAAAGCCCTATTATGAAAAGTGGTTTTTATGTAAACAACCTACCAGATGTCTGGTGTTCTTAGGACATTAAGCATATGATCCAATATAATACTAACCACTGATGTTATTTACAGAGAGTCGTGATGTGTTCACATCAGTGGTCAATATTATGTTGTATCACTACTTGATACCATTACGATATTAGCATTTCGTGCCCAAAATCTACTGTTCATAATAGCCGTTTTTCTATAGAGTCGGATCGAGCTCTTATACGGAGTTAGAAAACCAATAAAGTTCAGCCGCATAATAGGCCCATAGCAGATTGAAATGCAAGACTCCAATAAGATCTATACCGGCCTGTTGGTAATGCTAAGCCCATAGAAAAGAGATGTTAAACGAACTTTGTACTTTAATCGAAGCCCAAACTCTGTTTGTAGGTACCATGGTACACATTGACTTAATTACACAAGTGGCCGCTAATGTTTAAGGCTACTGCAGAAATGGCCCATAATCTTTAATATAGGCGCTAGACACCCAGAACATTTATTTAATTGCAAGGATGGCTCTCTCCGTCTAATTTTGACCAATTCCGTTAGTTGGCTACTGAGTACTTTATTTACGCTTAAATCCAATAAAATAAAAATTTATTTACACAAACGACCATTAAGGTTAAGTTGTTAAGGAAATGACTCGTGATATTTTATTTAGACAAAAGTTATATGTATTTTTTATTTAAATTTATCGAGATACTATGACTATGGTAGCTCCGATCTCCTACCACCATATGTCTAATGGGGTTATCCCGCAAGACGCATATGTGACATGAAATTATTGGGCAACCCACATAGATAGGAACTATTTTTCCTCGCCTAGCTACAAAAACTTATACACTAGTTGTTTCATAATAACTGTTTTATCATTTTCTAAACCATTTACGTATAGGAGAAATTCCATTGGCTCTTTATCCGAGTAGTTTAATGAAAATTGTTGCTTGTGTTCTACCGCCCTACCGGTGTTATGTCATCAGACACTTATGTGGCGTGCGAGATGTGTGCTAAATGATAGGCATCTGACATGTACTGCTTAAGTGTTATAATCGTGGCTCTATCGTGAGTGAATGTACCTTTTTCATTTATTGTAACCGATTGATGATTATGTTGGAAACAATATTCAAGTCCTCCCTCATAGTTACGATCGATTGTGAAAGTGTCTCTGAAAGATGTTACCTCTCTAGTAAAAGTTTTGAATAAGGTTATGGATCTTACAAACAAATATTTTGTTACTTTTTGTTTTTGTCGAGGTCGATTGTTTTTTATTTTTTCGAGTAGCAAATCTCTTGGTTTTTCCACCTGATACTCACGTACAAACTAAATCCAAATCCTTAAAATAAGAAGTAATTTTTGTTTTAAAAAAAAATACTTCTTCTTCTTCAATTTTTTTTTTTTTTTTTTTTTTTGTGTTAAAGCCCCCCCAATAGAGCCTAGGTGGAGGAGTGAACTCCACATTGAAATTCTTCCCCACTCCTTCTCCCAAAATAATAATAATAATAAAAAATAAAATAAGAAAAGAAAAAAATAATTTTTGTTAAAAATAAGTGTTGATTTTATACAAATTCTACTATACAACAAGTGGATCCAAGGGCTTTTGTCTACGATTTCTGTTAAGAGTAACAGGCACATTTGTGTTTAAAGTATATATATTATTAGTTCAATTTTAGCATGACCAGGGGCGGAGCGACCTGGGGGTGGGGTGGCGATCGCCCCTGCAAAGTCGGTCGCGGGAACACTAGTCGCCCCTACAAAAATTTTTGAAACTCAAAACTTCTTGGCCCTAAAAATCGCAATTGATGGGGGTTGCAGAAGAAGCGGGAGCGGGTGAAGAAGAAAGGGGAATAGGGATGAAACTGAATATAAAATGGCCTAATCTTTGAAGCCCATTTGCAATTAATTCTCTAATTCTCAAAACCTATTAATTAATTAGTTTAATTTCAGCCTACTTAGTTTACCCAATTTCTTACATTGTTATAATTGTTTTTTGAACAATTATTTGTTATAATTGTTATGTACTTATGTATGTGAATTTTCAAAGAGAAAAAAATTAAATAATCATGTGTACGTAAATTTTATACATCAATATTTATTTATATTTTCTTAAAAAAGAAGTAAAACTTATAAGGGTTTTATACAAAAATTTATTAATAATTTAATTCTTTTTAAAGTGTAAACAATTAAATAGGTTAATTATTAACATTTTAGTTTAAATACATCTTTCAAAATGTTCATGTGTTAACATTATAGCTTATACAAAAGACAATACACTCAAGTTAATATAAGATATTTCATTGGTAACCTTCTTTTTAATGATATTCACTAATGTAATTTAGGTTCTCTCACAAAGGGATAACAATTGCAATTATTGATTAGATTAGTTTGGATGGTTGGATGATTATTTGTGCTACTTTTAGTATATTATGTATTTACATTAAGACATACATATATATATATATATAGCTCTATTTTATAATACATAAGAGAATTTTATTTTTTTATTTTTTTATTTTTTATTTTTAAGTAGGGAGAAGAGGGGATGGTGGCGATTTGAACCCGAGTTTACCTAGTAAGGGGTTAAGCCCTTAACCACTAGACTAACCCCTTGATCCCAAGAGAAAACTAATTATATGGAATAGTATAAATATATTATTATATATTTACATTATATTTTTCCAATGTATTTTCTTATCGATGAGTTATACGAAGATACGAGAAGACAAATTTAAATGCAAAATCATCTCCACTCTTGAACCTAAATTGACATATTTTTTCTATATAATGATATATTTATGTATGATCATTTTATGGTGTAAATATTTACATATAAAAATATTCATAAATAAGCTCGGTGCTAAATTTATACATGACTTCAGTATTTTTTTGCCCCCCCAAAATGTAAAGTCTGGCTCCGCCACTGAGCATGACTGATTGAATTAAAGTATCAAATAAAATCATTCTGGTTTGAATAAGTTCTTGCTCAAATTTTGCAATATATATATATATCAACTAAGGCGGCGTTGATATACTGGTGCCATATTGCCATGTGTGTGTATATTAACTAATCACATGATGCCATGCATGCATATTGGTGTCAAGTGCTATTGGTGTTATTGATTCATTCTTATTTATTTTGATCTTGTATCTATGCATGATAACATATTGCTACATAAAACTTAAGATAAGTCTACACAAATAAGTTTACAAATGGCTTTACATAAAGAACGTGAAATTACACAAGTTCACTCCAATGTTGTGAACTTAAAGAAATGTTAGTATAAAACTTTGTATTATTGGCATTCCTAGTTTTTCCTATGTGTCAAAACTAGTTTCGAATTGTTTACATGAAGTGCATATGTGTTATATTATTGTGAGCATGCAAATTTAGTTTCTTGGTTGAAAAGAAAATGCGTTATGTGGATATTTTCCTTAAAACCAAGAGTTACACAAAATATGCATATATATTCTTACCTAGTTTAATTAGGATTTTACTTAATGTTGGAAATTGGTATGCAAAGTCAGTGTTGACCACTTTGACAATTGTTTAAGCGAATATTATTAATTGGTTATTGGATTTTAGATTCCAATTTTATTTCGTATTTTAATTAATTTTTCTAAACCAATTTTGGGTGAATGAGAAATTAATGTCACATGTATCGCTTAAACTCATAAAACGTTATAATTAAGGATTATAATATTCTAGAATGTTCTAGAATATTTTTTAAACGACTATTCGTGTCTTATGAGTGAATAATTGTGACTTTTAAACATGATTATTTTCCAACCGGTGTGTCTTTTCTATAAAGCACTATTCCAAATGTTATAACCTTTATAAGAGTCATGTCTTTTAAAGACGTGTCTTTTTATAATGTATTATTCTAACGGTTGTGACCTTTATTAGAGTCATGTCTTTTGAAGATGTGTCTTTCCAACGTCTATATATAGGGACCCCTAGAAATCATTTTATTCATTCCAAAAGACATCAAAATGAATTCTATTGATTCTTCTCTCTTCTCTTTGTCTATTGAAAAGAATAATCAAATATTGGTTCGACCGTCAAAGTTGATATAAAGTGCAATATCGACTTTGGAAGAAGCGTTGTATCTTGGGAGAGATCGGAAGAGCGTCCGTAATTCCGTGTGCACTTTTGGTTAACGGGGGTGAAATCTGTCTTAAGGAGATTTGCTTCGACATACCTCGCTTCATCTCCTAAATTCTGTTTTATGTCGTCTTCTTTGTCCATTAGTTCTTTTGGTTTCGTAAGTTATATTTTATTCGCATATACACTTAATGTCAAGGTACGTTGTCTAAGAATATAATTTGCACGTTATCCATGTATTTTCTCCAACACTTAATTACTATACTCGCCCGGATTTAGAATTGTATGCATATTAAAATAAAAATTCTAGAGAGACATGAAAAATAGACATTATTAGGTGACATTCTTATATGACACACTTGTATTGGATGATGAAAAAGTAGTCATGTAATCATCACCCAGTGAATGTGTGTCACATAAGAATGTCACCTATTATAATGTCACTTCTACATGTCTCCCTAGAATTGCTCATAGTAAAATACCTTGCAAGAAAAGTTTGCATTGATTTAGAATACAAACAAAGACTTACCTTTTCTTGTTTCAGGGTTAACACACACACACATATATATATTAATTTTCTTCTATCTCTTGACTTGTACAAGGGTTAAAACTACTATATATAAGCAATTATTCTCATGTGGAGATCATCGAAGTTCCACACAAGAAACAAAACACACGACCAATATATATATTGGTCCTGTAGGCAACCAACACATGTACCGACCAGGTCATCTATAGATCATTGAAGGATTTAGGAGTTTAAGCTTGCGTTATGAAGTTCGGGAGAACTCTGCAGCTTGATGTACATTTCAGAAAAAACACGATCGAAATCAAGAGAATGAGTAACAGGAGTTGTCTTCATAGCACAACAAAAGGCAAAAAAGAAGGGAGTTCTTCTATAATTTCTTTTTGTATGCTTAAGTGTATTTTACGAAATCACTCAGTCTCTTTTTCTCTGTACTAAACCTTCACGTGAGAGTGGAATTGTCATCGCCTAACAAGGGTGCCCGCGGGTTTTCTAGGGACGGATCTAGGATTTTTAATGACACGGGTTATAATATGAAAAATAACAATCGACATGGGCTAAAATAAAAATTTTTAAAAATTTTCTATATAAAATTTCAAATTTTTTTTTTTTTGGGGCCGACACAGAACTCTGATGTTAAGCTTTAATTAATAATTGTACACAGATTACATTTTGTTAATTCCAGAAAAATAGTTTAAGTAATTAGGCAGGATATACTCTAATTAAGTTCCAAGTAACCTAGTTTTCACGAAAAAGAAAAATAAAAACTTAAAATTATAACTTTATCATTATTTATAAATCCATCCGTAAACTTGTCTATGCATGTAGCAATGTCCTAAAAAATCTATAGTTAAGTGTGGTGCAGAGCTTAAGTCAACATTTTATGTTTTATCTTAATCAATTATTATAGGATACTGGAATTAAGAATGTCAAGAACCAAAAGTCTAATATTTGCTTTTAAAAAAAAAAAAAAGTCTAATATTTGAACATTTTCAAGGTACTAGTTGCTATTTGTGAATTTGAAGTTTAATTATAGGGCGAGATCATATATTATTAGTGATTAGTATTTGGATAAATTGGATTTGGGGCTCGAGTAGTAAACACGTATTTGCATTTGGAAAATTCTTCACCTTGTTGTTTTGAAGGGCAAATGAGTCCGCTTGAGTTATTTGTTCGGATAATGGTTTATAAATTGAGCGACTTGAACTTAAAATTTTAATGAATTGATAGTCTTGACTGTAATTTTCAAAATTTTTGGACTAAATTGATAAACCATGTCATCAAGGGTAATGAGTTTATCTGGCAGTGAAATCTTGCTATTGTTGTAATTTAAAACTTTTTTGATATTTTTGTAAATATATAGTTACTTTTTTTTTATATAAATCTCTTTTTAATTGTTCGTTTATAAAATCGTGAATATTCAGTTTCTTACTAAAAGTAGACAAAGCATAAACTAGTAATTATACAAAAAGTACTCTAAGGGCTAAGTATAATGGTAGGAAATTTAAAGAACCACATTTGGTCCTGTAAAGGTAGTAACCAAACAATGATGTGGTGTGTTAACACATCACCACCCCCTCTTCAAATCATATTAGTGATTTTTGGTACTTGAAAATTTTTAAGTATAATGCAGTTAGTGGATCATATATAGCTCTAATCAGGTCCCTCTGATAGCAATTTGCATGAGATAATATTTTTAATATCTAGAACTTGCATGTATCTTTGATTGTTGCGAAAAAACACGCAAAAGTTGGCTAATTAGTTTATGGCGGATAACAATTTGACACGATCAACCAGTTTAACTAAAAATAATTTTCTATCATGTATTTGGTAAGATTATCCCACCAAACGCACAATCAACATGTGAGTTAACCCATCCGGACTACAGTTTAACACCTCTAGTATAGTAAACACGAAATGATTATATTAGCTTAACACCAAAGAGATTAAATATCCATACATTTTGAGACACAACCTATTAACCTAACCATAATGTAAATGGGTTTTCCTTATTTTTTCTTTACCACTTCCACTTACAGTACACCACATTAATTATATTACATTAGTGGCCGTGGGTTTCATCTTTACAGATCTTCATATGAAATTTTGGCTGGATTTGCTCGGTGCTCACTTTAGCTTAAGATTCCTCATAAGCCTGTTAATTACATGAACAATGAATAAGTTTAAAAAACAAAAAGAAGAAAAAGAATTAAAGATGCATGCTTCTATACACACATAAAAATTTCATGTCTCATGGTGTATGATTTAATGTAAGAGTGTGTTTGATTATAAGAGTGAAATCTAATTGAAGAGAAAATACTTGGTAAATTCTATAACTTGTTTGACTAAAAGGTGAAAACATTTAAAAAAAAAAAAAAGGAAAAAAAAAATCAATCAACCACCACGAAAAGCAAGAACTCAGGTGGACGACAATGGCCATTTTCCATGGAAATTATTGTCAAGTAAACACACATTTATTACAAGAATCAAATGATGGGATATAACAAAAGACAACATGTAAAAGAATATGCGTCATTTTAAAAGCTTGAACTTTTTTGAGAAATAATAACAAGAAAATCTTCATTAGATTTAAAAAACTTTATGAAGCATATTCAGTATGGAATTGGATGTATTCCTTTAGACTTGCATAGTTAAGTCAGCTCAAAAGTGTAAATCATGCATATATATAAAACATGATATGATGATAATAGATTAGATTCTACAATATTTTCCTTTTTCTTTTCTCAAAATATATATTCTCATCAATATATTTCTTTCTTGCTCATGGGTGTTAAAGGGACTTTTTTCTTAACAAAGTTGACCTTTTAAGATGAACTCTCAAGTCTTAATAGAGGGCTCGTTTGAATTTTTTTCGTTGTGATGACATAAAGTGTTATTTAGTTCAACATACTGAACATACTGAAATGAAATTCACACTAGGAATAATGCATGCATGCATTACCAGTGTTCATTACCATATGCTCTGCCATTGCTAGAAATAACCTTGTAATTGGGCGAAGGAATTTGATCAGTTTCGATTTTCATGATATCCTTTTCGAGGATCTAATAATGCCTCATTACCACCTCCACTGATTTTCCTCCCACTGCCCTAGCTATCTTGAGTCACCAGTCGGGAGTATCCTCGGAATACATTGCCAAAGCATCCTCGAATAGCTTGTTTTCTCTAGTCATCCAGGAGGAGAATGAACCACGCGAGGACGTGAACGAGTTTGATTCCATAGTTTACTAAGTCTAAAACGTTAGATTATATCGACCAAAGAGAGGTTAAAAAGCTCCGAAAAATAAATAGAAGAAAGGAGGAAAAGGAAGAAAAGGGGAGGAAATTGAGATGTACAATTAATGTGAGGATGTTTTACTAAGAGATCTTGTATAAAATCTCCTTATATACGGAAGAAAAGTTGGGGGAATGCGGTGGGATGGAGCAAGTTGACGGAATATATATTGGATGGATCTTTTGAATGAAGGCATATATAATAAGATGTGATAGTCGGGTCGAAGATAGAATTTATTTAGATAAAATAAATATCGTCATCGTATTATTACTAGATTTGTTCGCTTGAGATATGATTTGAAATGTAACACAAAATTAAAAGGGTCCTTTTTTTTTGTATTTTAGTTTTTTGTCTTCATTATGAATGAATATAATATTTTTAGTGCTATGCTACATAAATTTTGATACACAATACATTAACTAAGATGTTATTTTTCTATATATATACATCACTAGTGACTGTTTATTAAAATCACAAGACTCTGCTAATTAAGCGGTAACATGATATTAGCTCAAAATCATTGATAATTAGATAGGGCCACACAAACATATGTACGTATGTATTAAAGTCTGTGTATACAATTTGTATGTATAATAAATAATTAAATAGAATAGAATTATTATTCATAATTTATAAACGAAAATGAATCTTGAGAATTTCTATTTTTGTCAATTCATAACAGCAAAATTAGCTAGTGGATTAATTCACCCAGCTGGTGGGGATTAGATTCCTCAAATGACTTGGGCATACTGCTCGTTAAGATATATAGATGCTCCAGAGCAATGAAATTTAGACACTCAGATATTGTACCAATCTTTTTTGTTGAGGAGATAGTTTCCCTACCTAAATCTTACTATATTCGGAATATATGAATGTTGAATTGTCAGTGTAGACTGACTGGACATGCAAATTATAAATGTATTTATAGCTCATGATAGGTGTTTGGCTGTAATTGGCCTTCAGAATGATTGAAGGCAACTGGATTAGCCGATCAGTTAGAGGCTAACGACTTGATAAATAATAAACCCTACCGTACTTTTTAAAACCTCAGTGCAACCATCAATCCAACAGTCCTTCTACAGAGAGGTGACCTCTCTCCTTAGGGAGAGGTCACCTACACATGGCCCCCTGTTATTGGGGAATCAGGGGGTATCAGAGCGTATTGACGATAATGGATACCTTTTTGAACAAAATGTAACTTATGGTCATAATAATGATTCATATGCAAATGATAACTTTTGAATCGGTTTTAATTCAACAGATTCTTTCGATGCTGAACACAATTATAGTGGTATTGGCCATTATAATGATTTAGAACATTTTGATCTGTATTCAATAGTTTCTCCAACTTGGGAAAATGATTCCAACCCTGAAACTTCATATCATAGCAACAATCAAATGCTAAGATATAGATCTCAACATGGAGATGATGATTCTGCTTTCTTTGATATTAAAGAACTAGAAAACAATCAAAATTCTACAAGTGAGTACCAAAGTGCTCCTGGAGATTTTTAAACTTTCAATATCTTTTATGAATAAAAGAATTGATTATCTGGAATTAGAACAAGATAATTCCGAAAAGAAGATTATCACTATTCTCAAAAGAAGACTTTCACAAAACATTGATTATGTGAAAGGTTCCAACAACATTCTCCAGAACACTATCACAAATCTTCTTGATAAACAAGAAAATTTGTTGAACGTTCTATCTGGAATGAAAATAACTGAGCTATCTTCTAAAGAAGATGTGAAGTTATTAATTAAAACAATTTCTGCTAATAGTTCTTTGGAAATTATCAGTAAAACAAATGAGTTATTGCAGGATGTCAGTAAACAAATTATTGACAATAAATTGCACTTTAACACGGAGATTTTGAAACTGAATGATATGGTTAAAGAATTAACAATTTCATTCAATGACCTCAAAAGACATGTTGAAAGTTTTTGATAAGTTATCAAAATCAACATTTCTTTGATGCTAAGAGATTCGTAGACTCTCTTTATAAAGCTCAAGGCAAGATAGAAACTGGATATTTCTTGAATGACTTTAGCATGAAGGGAGACGAAGCTCAAATTGCACAGAATAATCTTATCATTGCATTACTTGTAAAAATCCATGAAAGATTAGATAAACTGGAAAAAGATTTTTCCACAATTTTAAAAGATAAGCTAAAAGCTGCTCCTTCAATTGATGAAATTGAACAAGCCTTTAGCAAAATCACTGTCACACCTTCTTCAGAGAAGAAACAACCTCTTAAGAAGAGTACAACATTTTTTGACTTTCAATTCTGAAACACCTAAAAGACCTATTTCATGAATAGACAATCTTTTACCGAAACCTCAAGGACATTAGCTTCCACATTTGTTCCAACTTCAAATAATAGATCCTAACTAACAAGAATTGTTAGTAGAAGAGAAAGAGATCCTATTATTTTAGAACAAATTGCTTATTTCGAAAGATCAACAAATATCTTTTCAAATAATGAATTGCAACTTATGACCCTTCAACCCTTTACCAAAAAAGATTACTGGAAACTCAAACTGGTCTCTATCATCATACAAGAGAAGAAATACTTGATATTCCAACAGGAACACAGGTAACTTTTGGACTAATGAATGACACTTCTACCAAAGAATTATTACGACGAGGTCATAATATAATTCATTTTAGACTACTTGTCATAGGATTCAAAGTTCTAGCACGAAAAAGACTTGGATCTAAAGCACTTGTTGCACTTCTTGACACACAATCTCTTCATATGGAACAAGCCAATTTGGGAATCACTGAAATTGATCTCAATAATAATATTGGTATAGCATATATTGCACCTGATAAATTCTTGAAAACAATTCCAAAATTTATTCAACACGTCAAATTTGCCATCCAAACTAAAGGCTTTGATGATTGGATTGGTAAAAACCTTTTTATTAGATTACATTTCATTGGTAAAACTATGAATAATACTAGCACTAGATGCAGATTGAAAATTGATGGTATCATTACTGCACTAGAATCTTCCAATGTAAGATTTTTGGCACCATCAATTACTCCTTCAATATTTCATGCTGGTTCTGAATGGACAATTCAAAATCCATCAGATTCTCAGATAATTCAAAAACTAAAACCATGAGATGCACTAACTCATGTTGATGCACCAGGAAATCTATCAATTAGATTTAGAGATTATCACAATGATAGAAATCATCCCTCAGATGGTGAAACAAAAACTGAAACCTCCAATGATTAGACATCATCAAGGTTATTCAACAAAAGGATTAGTATCTATATTGGAACCTAATACCAAAACCACCGATATTATTCAACGTGTTAAAACTTGTGGTATTCTAACAAATCTCAGTACACTTTCTATCCCTCTTAAGGAAGAAAATATTGAGAACAATCGTTAAGAAGATGAAATCACCATAAGTGAACTCAACAATGACATTATCCAAGATGGTAATAATATATCTGAACATTCCACTTCTGAAATTATTTCAACCTCTCCAATTACAGAGATAGTCCCTGATTCTCAAACTACTCTTATGGAACGATTTTTAGATGACAGTAAAACTGTTATTTCAAACACTTTTTCATCTAAAACAAGTCACCACGGTTTTCTGGCTGTCATGATGCCTAAAACTGAACCTGACACAATGACTTATTCCTTAGGACATCCTCCTAGAATAAATGTCACTCCCTATGACAATGAAAGAAAAGATTTGTCTACTGCGGGAAAACGCAAACCCCCATATCCAAACTTTTATTTTCCTAATGCTATTCTAAATCTTGCTAGAGTACGTCCTCATGATTGGAACACCTATTTGGAACAATGGACTGGTTTAGTCTATAGAGACTATCAATCCAACTATAGCTATGTTGCTGACGGTGAAACAATGGTCCAATTAGCTGAAAACTACTTAGGAGATGTTGTTAGAGTTTTTGGGAAGCTTATAAAACAAACTTTCCTGATAAGATTGCTAACCTTTTGGCTCAAGGAAATAACATTAACAATTTCACATATCTGATTCATAGAATCCTCACTATAGGAGACGTGAATACAGGTATTGTTTTTAGACAAACTGAGGCTATGAGAGATCTTGAACAACTTCAACTTAGAAATTGGGTACGAGTTATTCTATTTCTACAAGATTTCTTTACTCTCATTGCTATCTCAGGCAATTACTTTGCACATGAGCTTGACACTAGGTTATTTAACAAACTTCTTGGTGATTTAGGAAAGGAAATTGCTGAAGCCTGGACTAAATTTGATTGGACAAACTTGTTACCTGAATACAATAATTTAGGAGCAAGAATCTGTTTTATTATTTCTGAACTTAAGAAACGATGTACTTATATTAAGATACAGAAAGATCTTAAGAGAAATAATATGGGATTTTGTAGCCAGATCTACACTCCTCAACAATATGAGGCACCGCTTAGGCAACCTAAACCAAAGAAAAGGTTAAGGAATCTGAACCTAAGAAGCAAAAGTCTTACTACTTGAGGAAGTCTAAGACTAAACCTCCTTATCTTAACAAAAATAAGCATGTCAGAAAATATGACACAAGTAAGGTTTACAGAGAAAATCTCACTTGCTTTGCATGCAAATAACCTGGACATTTTAGTTCCACTTGTCCATCTGTACATAATCTCTATAGTAGAGACGCATGTTTGGTGAACACGATAAATGAAGATCTCATTGAAATTTCTGATGAAATGTCAAGAGATGAAACCATTTATAGTATTTGCTCTATTGAAGTTCTAGAAAGAGAAGAAATAGAACAATTGGAAGATATTCCAACTCCTCTCTATCCTGAAGATGAACAACATCAAATGCTGGTATCAAAATATACGGCATACCAATGTGGTTCATAGTTCACTGATAATTTTATCACACAAGAAGGAGAAGATCTCTTTACATAATTAGGATGTGAAGGTACTTCTCAGTCACAACTTCCTGATCCTAGGTTATCCACTTGTCAACATAATTGAAAACATAGGTATGATAGAGACAACATTAAATGTTACACATGTGAATGGTACCCTGCCTTCAACAGATGTTTTAAATGTCAAAAATGCTTACTTGAAATTTGTGCAACATGTATCAAATTGATGTTTGATATAGATTTACCACAACAAGAAAAGCCAACCAGCAATTTTACTTGTTCTCTTGTAGAACAAAGGCTTTCTGTTCTTGAAACTCATTTCAATCTTTTGGAACAACAATTTCTTGAATATATTCAATAGCAAAAGAAAGGTAAACAAAAAGAATCTCTAGGAGATATGTTACCTACTTCTTTAGAGTTTGATCTCACAAAATCTTAACAATTACAGAACCTTCACCAAGTTTTGAACATTGTTTTGCACATACTTAAGAGGGTCCTCAAAAAAAATGAGCAAATACCTTTAATCTGTAACACTAGAATCCCTAAAGATCTTCTTATTCTTATAACAATCAATGTCAAACGACATAAGAAACAGATTTGATACTGGCGCTTCTTCAACAAGTGTTGATGAATCTCTTGTACCACCAATTGCAATTACTAAAACATCTCATCCCCAACATATTACTCAATACGATGGCACATTCATACTAAATGAAAACATTGTTTACAATGTCAAATTTAGTATTCAAACAAACTGTAATCTATGGTCCCGCGAAATGCACTTACCACAAGTATGGATTGCCCAATTAAAACATCAGCATATTAAAAGCATGCTTGGTCTTGATTTTATGTATGCACGACAAGGTTCCCTTGTAATCACTACTGATTATGCTTTTATTTAGCAAATGGTTAGTACTAACATCGGTTATCTCAGAGTATGCACTAAGCAAGCATGGTGGATACCTAAGAGAACCAAAACTCCTCTCACAAATACAAGAAAATAAGACATGTCCTTGTACAATCTCAGGAACTTGTAAGGACGTTGGAACAAATGCTTTAATTGCAACGCAAATTGATGCTACAAATGAATGTAGTAAATATTTGTTAATCTTAGATACTGGAGATGCTGCAGATAAGAGGTTAGGTCATGGTATTGAGATCGATGATTTTGCCTTAATAAACAATGTTAGGGTAATTAAAACAATCGCATCTTATCCAAAAATTGATGAAATCATCAAGAAACTAGAATTCTCTGGTATTATTGGTGATAATCCAATTAAATTTTGGAACAAGAATGAAATAGAATGTAAACTTGATTCATAAATCCTGATATGAAGATTACATCTCCAACCTTCAAATATGAGGATTCAGCTCAACAAGAGTTCAAAATGCATATTGAACAATTATTGGGACTCGGCGTAATTAGAACTTCTATGTCTAAACATCACACTCCTGCCTTTATTGTCCAAAAACATTTTGAAAAGGTCAGAGGACAATCTAAGATCGTTTTTGATTATTGAT
>CAVNYN010287458.1:0-11636 GCA_963692815.1 Nyctanthes arbor-tristis
TCTTACACTGACCAATAGAATGACCTATACGTCTACAGACAGAACAAAACACTGGCAACTTCTCATACACAATCATCTGCTAGAAACTATGACTGGGCCCTCTATCAATGCAAATCCTATCAGGGAGCTTATGCTCCAAATGTACCTCAACACAGACCCCAGCCTCACTAGGTCTGGCCTCATCAGTATGTAAAGAATGGCCAACAACTTTTGCTAAAGAATACAAAATATCCTTAGCACATAAATGTACAGGCAGTAAATGGAAGGAAATCTAGACAGGAACAATCTGAGTTTCCTTCTGAGGATGAAAATCCACCGTCCATTTCAACACATTCATCTCATAGCGAGCAATAAACCAACGGGGATGGGAAAATAAACATGTATAATCCACTTCATAAACAATGTGAATCAAAATATGCATATGTTCAAACAGACCCACAGTATGAACACCAACAAAACCAAATTGATCAAAAGCAAATCTAATAGAAGCCATAGTAGGTTTTCTATGACGAAACTTACCTACTAAGTGTGTTTGAAACAGCCAGTATAGACTCTTTCTCAAGAAAGATGGTAATAGCAGGCTCTTCGCAATGCATGTGAAGAGCTCTCGATACAATAGCAGAAGGTGAAGAAGTCGTAAACAACGAGTCAAAAGACTTCTTCTTAGCCCTCTCAACGCGGACAAAACTGGCCTGTTAGCAATGGCTAAAGTATACAGATAACTAGTTGGAACACCCTATTGAGTCTCTTGGGGATATCGAAGAGCACGAGAAACTATAGAAACTGCCAGAAAACCTCTGAAGGGCCGCGCTTGGGGGTTACACCTCGTTACAGTCACAGACCGACATTGACCAACTCCTCTTGGCCTGCTTAGCATTCTGTCTTTCTGGCCTACTGAGCATTCTGTCTTTCTACACCGACTTCAGATTCTGCACTGAAAATTGACTTTTGATTCGCTAAATTTGCGTGAAATACTAAATTTTGATCCATTTGTTTGCCTGTAAATTGGCAAGGGGCTTCAATTAGAGTTTGTTCCCCATCATGTGGAGATTATATAGTAGCCTTCAATTGGTCCAGAACGTGGCTGGAGGAAGAGATCCCATGATGAACGCTAGTTTGTGCCCTAGAAAAGTTTGATGTGATTATTGGCAATCCATGTATTCCCTTGCTTAATTGGCTATCCAGAAGAGTTGATGGGGTTGGGACGAGATGATCTGTTGTGGAAATCAGGGCTGTAAGTGGTGAATTGGTGGTTGCGGGTGAAAGGGCCGTTGCGGTCCTAGTTGTTTTGGGGTCGGCCTACACTATTCCGGCCAGATCAAGGCCGGCCGAGGGATGGGGATGTCACCGGTGGTGGGGCCGCCAACGGGAATGGAGGCATGAGTGAAAGTCAAATAGTCAATGAGGAATAGTCAAATAGTCTACGAAGAATTCAGAATTATTGGAGGAGGCACATATTATGTTAAGGATGAGGTATTTTAATATTTTCAAAATCCATACATCTCTAATGTTAAAGGCTAAGAACCATTTGAGGTCAAACACATCTTATGTTAAGGACTTGTTTATGTCCAGTACATCTGCTGTTAAGGATCGAGGTTCTAGGCTGACACATCTTTCTTTAAAGATTTGAATTCTTGGCTTTTTATCCAATGTGTCTTGTGTTAAGGGCAAAATTAAACTTTTATCCAATACACCTGACATGGAAGATTTAAATTTTTGACTTTGGAAAAATTTCAAGTGCAAAAGTTTTACACTTTCTTTTCTTCAAAATTAGAAGACATCTGTGTTCCGACTTCCCTTTTTTTTTTTAAAGTGTCAAGTGCAAAATTTTGGTTTTTTTTTTCCAAAGTCCTGACGTCTCTTCCTTTTTTGTCTTTTTTTTTTTCAATTTGAACGCATCTTATGCGTTTTGACCCCCTTTTTTTATGTTCCTTTTTTTTTTATAAATTTTCACATTCCATACCATATGTTTAATTTGGATTTGTGTTGTTTTAAAATTCTTCTAATTTTCTTTTTCTTCTTGTTCTTTATTTGCCCGAATGGCAAAATCAAATTTTAAGAAGAATTCTAGGAAGAACCAAGGTATGGGCTTGTAGTGCATTTCTGAAATTAAAATTGAAGACAAGACGTACCTTTGCTTTAGAGGAACTGGACGGCATGGTGGACTTAGACTTTGCGTTGATGACGGAATAACACATAACTCGCCTTCCATTACCCAAAATCGCTTGCCTAAATTGTACATGACTGCTCTCACTGTACATCATGAAGGTTTACATTGACATCCATATTTACGCCTTTCATCTCACCATTTCTCAAGCATAGAATTTATCCCGAAAGTAGTGGTTTCAAAAAGAATTGTCAATAGGGAAATTCAAAGTGGTGAAGACCTATTTGGGCGTGAAGACATCCCTTATTTGGCAAAATTTTGGGAATGGTCTCTCTGGATTTAGAAACTTCTTTAGTAGAGGAAAAAACGGGATTTTACTTATGTAGTTGGAGCTGCTGCTCTAGACTACGATCGTCTAGTTTCGGCTTTCATCGCCCTTTGTGAAGCTTGATGTCCAACAACTAATACATTTGTGACTAGCTGCGGTGAGCTGGATATTTCTCTTTGGGACATCTGAGACATCACTGACCTTTCCATTTTGGAGACTACTACAAGGAAGTTGTGCCCAACTTTTCAAATTTGATGAATTTGCTTCCTAAATATTGTACACATTTGTTTGGTGTTTGCTTCAAGCTTGCAAATGAGAAAGGATCTGATCGCGTCACCTATGAAGATTGGATTAATTTCTAGTTTCGCAAAAAGAACATTTCTAGAGATCATCGCAAGTTGAAGGCTTATAAAGAAGTGATGAACTCCCGGCCAAATATTAAGCAGAAACCAGTGAGGGTAATTGTGATGCCCATCCCAATAGACAAGCCAAAGAATATTTCTCGCAGAGGTTTCAGTCACTGGGATTACTCGCCGTTTGCTTTATCTACTAAAGAAGATGATGAGTGCGAAATAGCTGTTTATTTGTTTCTTAGGCTTTGATGCTTTATTCTGCCTTCTGGAGAAGATTATATCTGAGTATGGACTTTCAAAGCAGCTTCTAGAATGGCTACTGGAGCCAATTACAGCCTTGTTCCTCTAATTTTGGCTAGCATCTACAAAGGACTTACACAGATTTCTGATTGTCCATCTACAAAGGACTTACTCAAAATACTTTGTGTCTGGGATTTATGATTTAGGTAGTAACAGCACAAGCTGTCTGACTGTTAGAAACACTGTGGGGACGTTGAATGTTGTCTTGCCTTGGGAACTTGGGATAGCTGATTGTAAGAGTATTATTCGTGGATCAATGAATTCCAATGATTTTTATTGGAGTCCAATCAAACCGCCTCCTTCTTATAGCACGCACAAGGATGAAAGTTTGAAATTTAGGGATGCAGCGTTTATGATAAGCATTTGACCTGGATTCCTTTCTTACTGTAGAGGATCTTCCTCCGTTTTAGAAGCTTACAGTCCTCACAGATTTTCAAGACAACAAGGTTTTAGACAAATCATTCCATGGGTATTTCAAGCAATGGCATCAACTTGTATCAAGTTTGATTATTGTTAACGTGAATGAGGAGCAGTTCTTTATTCTATATACTGATGTATGAAAAAGATACACAACTCCATGTTGACGCAGAGTACATGGATTGGTGGAAAGCTAAAGTGTCGCCAAGCTTTCAGAGCATTTTGGTCCAGATTTTAACATCAAGTGAGGGTTTTGATTTTGACTTGGCTGCATCAAGCAATGGTAAAATGACAGTGTCGAAGCAGTTGGTTGTGACCTCTCAAGAACTTCCTTCAAAAAGAGATCTTAGTGTTCCAACAGACAGGGATTCAAGAAAACTTAAAGTTTTTCATCCTCTCTCAATGTTGGCATCACTTCTTGAGCATGTGAAAGATATTCTGCAGTAATTACTGAGGACAATGAAATTGCTCGAGATCAGGTAAAAAAATTTTATATATCATTTCTCCTTTTTTTTTAATTTTACATATTTCCTGGTCTTCTACCTTTTGGCTTCAGAATCCCACCTCAAGGGAAAGTCAAAGGCATCCCGTGCACAAAGGTGCTGATTCAGCAGCTTTGAGTGTTAGAATCAATATTGACGATGAATATTTGACTCTGTCTCCTCGATAGCGAAATCAATGTATGCCTTTTGTTTTCAAAACCTAAATGAAGCCTCAAATAAATTTCATTCTTATCTTCTTCTTTTCAGACTTTTCTCCAATTTTTGAAGAATTTTTGCCTTTACCTAATCATACTGATAAGGTGATTGATGCTCTTGAAGGTATTGAAGAATTTATTAGCTGCATAGATCTTCCTAGCGTATACCCAAGCAGCATTAGTGGAGGAGTTATAATATCCAATCAAGATTTATTTGAAGAAATCCTTAATAAGGAAGTTGAAGTAACCTCTGCACCTTCAAAGGCTAACACCCTTGAAACTGTTCAAAAAGCCTTAGACAACATGCCTTTGAAGACTTTGGACCTCATCCAAATAGAACTCAAGAATCTCCCTTTCTTCAGGATGTTTTGAAAGGGATGTTACATAGCTGTCTTCAAACGATGTTCAAAAAGGCACTCAAACATGGTTTTATCAACCTCAGAACTTGGTGGGATGATAACAAACTAACTAACTATTTGGACTTTGATTACTGATTCCTTCCATAGGGACCCAACACCTTTGATGAATTAGATGGATGTATTCTTGAAAAGAGTTGATACTTACCTTCTCTGTAAGGACAAGACCATGGAATATCCTACTATAGAAGATAAGGAAAAGTAATTGAAGACCTTAGACATTCAATTGGAAGCAGAGCACATGCCATCCTCTTTTTTTGAAGAGAAGATTAGCCAGTTGACTTTTGAACTTGACTGGAGATCATAATAAATTGCAAACCAGTACTGTAAGGATAACTGAACTTGGTGCTACAAGACTTTCATTAGAGCATATTCAAGTCAAAGATGCTGCTGCAGTACATACAGTCAATCAGAAGAGGAGTGCACTTGAAGATAGCTTTATGCACTTGATTGATGGTGCTTGATTTATTATTTTCCCTCCCTTTTTTGTCTCGATGTAAGAATTATTTCAATATTCAATAATATGAATTTTTGTTTCGTATCATGAATCATGTATGTTTCTTTTTTTTTAGTTGCCAACAAAAGAAAGTTAACAAAAAACAAAGGTTTTTTTGTTTTTTTATTTCGCGACTAAACGTGGATTAATTTTCTTATCAAAGCGGCCTACGTACCCTTGAAAGGGATCAAGTTACATATAGTTCAATACAAGGATTTTATTTTTTGTATGAGTTTATTTTATTTTATTTTTTAGCTGTTCACAGTTTATCCTCTTGTAGACCACGAGCAGTACAAGATATTTTTTGAAGAACAGAGAAAGAATTCTACGCGTATAAGCACTTCAAGAACTTCTCATTGATAGGGCTGATTCGTAATCCATCCTTGTCTATGATCTTGTATGCTCCATTGGTAAATGTTTGGGCTAAATTTATTTATTTTCTCCAAGGCTTCTTAGCACTGGCCTCTATCTCAGGAAATTACTATTGTAATGAAATGGGACAAAGGCTATTCACAAAACTTCCTGGAGAACTTGGTAAGGAAATTACCAACTCCTGGAACGAACACTGGGGTGAAGATATCTCTCATGAATTCGATAATATTGGGAGTAGAATTGATCTGCTATCCTAGATGAGCTTAAGAACCGAAGTACATACATCTAAATCCAGAAGGATCTTAAGCTAAATACATATGGTTTCTGCAACCAAATCTACACTCTTCAGCAGTATGATACTCCTAAAAGGAGAAGGTCTGTTAAGAAGGCTTCAAAATCTTTGAAAAAGACCAAGACTCCTACTAAGAAGTATTACTTGAGGAAGTTTGGTAAAAAGAAACCTTATCCCGACAATGACAAACATGTCACGAAACATAACTCTGACAAAGTCAATCGAGATACTCTTACATGTTATGCTTGCCAAGCACCTGGCCATTTGAGCTCCAAATCCCCAAATAAACACTATCAGTGAAGATATTATCTCAATAACTTCTGACGTTCCTGACAATTCAAAAATATATAGGATTTGTAGCCTGGAAGGGCATGAAGTTGAAGAACAATTCGTTCTAGATGAGCAAACTTCATATACACCTTTACAAGAAGACGTCCAAAATCAAGAGTTACTTTCTAAGTAGACTGGAATCACACTTTTCTACCTTACATGAAGAAAGTGTTGATTTCTTCACATCACTGGAATGTTATGGCTTTTGATAATCTTCAGACATACAACCAACTACCTGACATTCTACATGAATGCCAGCACAATTGGAAACACAGGAATGGCAGTGATAACATTAAACGTTGTAATTATCCCTTGTATCCGGCTTTCAATAACATATTTAAATGTCAACCCTGTTTATTGGAAATATGTGCCTTTTGTATTAAATCCTTATTTGGGATCGAAATACCAAAAGTACCACCTTATGGTCAATCAAGCTTTGAGCAACCTCAACTTTTTGAGAGTCGATTGTCCAATCTTGAGATTAGGTTTGGAAGTTTTCAAAACCGTCTCAATATATTACAAACAAATTTTGATTCCCTCCGAAAAGGAAAGGAAAAAGAATTTGACTATGAACAAAGCACTCCTAAATTGGATCTAGTTCAGATAACATTAACTCCTCTTGATATGGCCAATGCTTATCAAGAAGAGATACCTTTGATTTGCAATAAGACGACTCCTAAAGATCTTCTTATTCTTATCAAATTACGAATCGGATCTCATGTCGAGCAAACTGTTGCTCTATTTGATTCCGGTGCCACATTTACAATTATTGATAGGAATCTTATACCTGATCAATATGTATTTACAGCACAGTATCCTAAGATTGCTATGCAATATGATGGAACAAAAACGAGGACAGATACTATTTGTAAAAATCCTCATTTTAGTTTAAAAAATAATTGTAATGAGTGGTCAAGGGATTTCCACTTAACATATGCTTGGGTTACCCCCCTTTAGTATAAACACATAAAAGTACTTCTTGGCTTAGATTTTATCTATGCTCAACAAGGAAGTATGGTCGTACTCAAAGACTATGTGCTCATTAGCAAATGGTCATATAAGAATATGTGCATACGGAGCGTGGTGGGAGGTTAAAGGAACCAAAAATCCTCTCATCTCCCCTTGAGGAACAGGGTTGCAATTTTTCTATAAAAGAGCAGTGCAAAACTAACAAAGAATTGGCAAAAGACTTAGCCCCTAAGCTAAGAAAAAATTTTGAAATTCTTGATCCTGAAAGGGAATTACTTAATCCAGGAGACTACAGAGGCTGATGATATAAAAAAAGAGCATGACTTTCTAGAATCAGAACCTCAAGATCTTATTCAAAATAATAAGGTAATCAGACTTCTTTCACCCCATCAAGAAATTGGTGACATTGTTGAGAAGTAAGAATTTTCAGGAATAATAGGAGAAAATCCTATTAAATTTTGGAAAAACAATAAAATTGAGTGTAAACTTGAGATCATAAATCCAAATCTTAGGATTACATCACCCAATTTAAAATTTGGTCAATGGGAACACGATGAGTTCCAAATGCATATTGATCAATTAATTAAACTAGGAGTTATCAAGAAGTCTATATCTAGACACCGTTCTCTGGCCTTCATTGTCCAAGAAACTTCTGAAAAGAAAAGAGGACAATCCAGGATGGTCTTTAACTATCGAAGGTTAAATGACAATACACATGATGATGGATATTGTATCCCTAATAAAGATACTCTCATCTCAAAATCCAGGGAAAAACTTGGTTTTCTAAGTTTGACATGAAATCTGGATTTTGGCAAGTAAAAAAAAGCACCAAGACTCTATCTCTTGGACAACATTTACATGTCCATTGGGTCATTTTGAATGCTTAGTAATGCCATTTGGATTAAAGAATGCACAGATCAATCTTTAAGAGAAAGATGGATGCAGTCTTTGACTTCTGCAGGACATTTACTTGTGTCTACATCTTGATATTCTTGTTTTTCCAAAAAACAAAGAAGATCACATTGTACACTTAAAAACTGTGTTTTCACTCTTTGAACAACATGGTTTAGTGGTTTCCAGGAAAAAATGGAACTCTTCAAGAATCATATTGAATTTCTTGGAGCTGAAATTGGAAACAGCAAGATTACATTACAACCTCATATTGCTGAAAAGGCTCTGGCTTTTCCAGATAAAACTGAGGATAAAAAACTATTGAGATCTTTTCTTGGAACGGCTAATTATCCAAGACCATACATCAAGAATCTCTCAAGGCTTACAGGACCACTATACAATAAAACAAGTAGAATTGGAGTTATTAAATTCAATGCTGAAGATGAAATACAAAATAGTTATTAATATAGTTCCATGCTATTTTCTCTTCAAGGGCCCCAATTTTGGTATCTATTCCTCTATGGAAGAAATACAAAATCTTATAAAAACATTCAAGCCTATGTATGGAAACCAAACTAGGCTTTACAACCTTTCATGAAGCTGAAAAAGCAAAGAAAGAATTATACGGTGAAGAGAAATTCTTCATTTTAACCAAAGTTGAGAGGAATCCTAATAAGAATCATCTCACTTTACAGAGCTACTCACAAGTGGCTTCCACATCCACTGCTTCAACTTCTGATAATTTCAAGTTAAAGCATATTGTCATTTCAGAACTCTTTCACTATGTTGATCTTATTTAGGAAAAACTTGAAAAAGTGTTCTTGGCTTTACAAGAGTGCTTAGAACAAGTTGAAAAACTTAATCTTCATGCACCATGGATGAATGTTACATGGTATTGTCATGTTAACAGTATTCTTCCCTGCCAAACCTCTTATCCTGATTGCAAGGATAAACTGGTTTTCTTTGAACAAAATCCTACAAAGCTCTGTAGATGCCAGATTACATTTAGTTTCAGATCATGCTAAATTAATCTGGATGATTTTGAAAATAATCACTTTAAGGGAGTAAAAATCACACCCCAAATTCTCTTGGATTATTAGATACTCTCTGCAATACACATCACTAGGGAGAACAGGATAAAAATGAATCCCTCTATCTAGAATGTGATAAATTATCTCATGGCTGATCTTGGAGTTGGTTTATCCATAGAGATAGACTCTACTTTACCTATCTAGGAAACAAAGTTTTGTCCAGCAAGACATCTTTGTAGAGTCTATTGTGAGACAACTCACCCAAATACATACTTTGAATTTTATCCTTTATTGGATAAAAATCATGACATGACTAATCCGAAGGGAAGATACACCCTCAAGGATCAGATCAAAACTACACCTGTAAAAGTGATTGCAAATGACTGGGGAAGGGATCCAAGCTCTCCACAGTTTGAAAAGCTCATGCTTATTGCAGAAGACTACTTCACCAAAATCTATGCTAAAAAGAATTTGGCGAAGCACTACTTTCAACCCTTCACTTGTTTTGATGTGTCTAATACCACTATCAAAGGATTCACGAGAATGAAGGACCAGAGAACTACCAAGCTCTTCGCAAGAGAACCAAGTGGAAGCAGCAGTAGACTGAAGATAGATGACCCCTACCTATCTTCAACAGCTGGCTCATATAGGGAAATAGAAGAAGACATTCCAGAAAGGGACACATTACCATCTGAAGTACGTGAATAATGAATGCGGGACCCTGGGAATCTTTGCTTTTGGTAAGAAAGTCAAAAGGCAGGAGACATAATGCTGTGCGGCATTGTGCAACTTTCGAAAAAGGAGCACCCGTCTGACACAAGTTACTGTACACTTTAGAAAAAGAAGAAAACGCGTGATTTCTTTTTCTAATTTATTTTCGTATCTTTATAGCTATTAGCAATAATGCATATTGCTTAAGTTGTACGCTGATATCCCTCTTACATTATAAAAGAGGTAGTCACTCAACAAAGGGATATGCATATCCACTACCTCTCCTCCTCTATTCTACATAGCATATCCTTACATTTGTAATACATTTTCCTCTTAATAAAAAAAAAGTTTGATTATCTTCCGCTATTTCTTACTCTTAGCCTTGAGTGGCTAATACACCCATGGTATACAAGCTCAGGTGATCTTATACAATAAGACCAAAGACAAAGCAAGTTAATCCACACCAGGCCTCGAAAAGGTAAAATAATGGTAAAACAAATTTTTATGCTTTCACAAGAAACCCTACTCACACTTGAAGTATGCACTTCACCAATCCTTACTAGTTGAAGTTATGGGGTTTGAGGTTATGAGTTATGGGATTTCTTTTTGCCGAAAATTACTGTGGGTAAGGGAAAAAATAGGCCTTTGTTTTGATCCCCTCTAAACTAAGACCTATTGACGATGTCCTCTGAACTTCATTTTACTAGTAGGATCTTTCGGTGTTGTTGTAGAGTTATGTGTGTGATATCCAGCCTGTGGTTTCTTAAGGTTGTTTGTTATACATTCTCTAGCTATTTGGGTTATCAATGATTGTTTTGTTTGTCAGACGTGTGCTCTTCCGATCTTGAAAAGTTTGTATATCAATTCATTATTTAATGAACAATAAAGTAGCACTCTGGTTTTCCAAAAAATTTGGAAAATTATAGACGAAGAAACTTCAAGCTCTTCTTACACCTACTCTGCTCCTAAGAATTGTATTTTCAAGATCGGAAGAGCGTCGTGTAGGATCAAAGTATATGGACTTTCTTCTGCTGTCTAAAGCAGATAGAAATGCCACACTTCTATGACTATGTCATTAAATAGACAATAGTCAACTAAATAGACAATAGTCAACCAACTTCATTGCCTCTTGCTTATAGATGCTATAAGGTTGAGTGAATGGGAATCAGGACCCCATCCTGTTATTCCTTATTGTCCTGGCGATAGTTCAGATGAAGATTCACCATACTACTGTGATCTAGTAACTGGTGAATATGAATTTGAACCTTATCCTAGGTTATCACTTGTATCTAAAATTCAAAACAAATACAGGAACACTGAATACAAATATATGTGTTCATACTAGCAAGCTCCTTTCATAGAAAATTTAGTCTTAAAAGTCAGCAGATCTGGTGGTCATAGAATTCCCATAGTTCATTATGACCCAGATTTGGACAAAATTAATAGTTATCTGAGATATGGAACCCTTGGTCCATCCAGTACTATTTTACTAGGTCTTGGCTCTCTGCAGCAGAGCCTAGACCAACCTCAAAGTTCTTGCTCTCTGCAACAGGGTAAAGAATTCACGTCAAGCCGCCTTGAGTTAAGCTTCCTATGGAATGAGTTTGTTCATATAAGAAAAATTCCGTAAGTCTTGCATCATTCGCTCATCATACTTCATTCCAGCTTGGAAAAGCAAATCACCATCTTTTAGATAATTTGTCATATTATCTATTTTGAGGTGGCAAGTTTCTATCAATTTCCTAAATTGATTCATCATCAGAATCAGAAGGGTTTCTTGTAGGTTGATAAACCCTGAAGCGGATAGACATGTGTCCTCTCACAGTAAGATAAGTTACTGCTTCTTGTGGAAGAAGATTTATAGATGTGGTGCCAGAACTCTAATCGCTCTGGATTCTAGCGAATGTATAATCCCATCAATTTTTA
>CAVNYN010287458.1:11656-22960 GCA_963692815.1 Nyctanthes arbor-tristis
AGGACGGGGAAACCTGGGATACCACCTATTATGTTGTTTCCATTGTTGTTTTGCATTACATTTGAGGTGAATCCGCTGAGGCCGGTGAGGAAGGGAACGTTGTTGTTGTCGATGATTCCGTTGTTGTTATTGTTCGTTGGGACACCGTTGTTAACTGGGAGGACGGCGCCATTAGGTTTGGCAAAGGGAACCTGGCCGCTGGCAGCAGGGTTGGCTACAATGAGACAATAGTCAACCAACTTCATTGCCTCTTGCTTATAGATGCTATAAGGTTGAGTGAATGGGAATCAGGACCCCATCCTGTTATTCCTTATTGTCCTGGCGATAGTTCAGATGAAGATTCACCATACTACTGTGATCTAGTAACTGGTGAATATGAATTTGAACCTTATCCTAGGTTATCACTTGTATCTAAAATTCAAAACAAATACAGGAACACTGAATACAAATATATGTGTTCATACTAGCAAGCTCCTTTCATAGAAAATTTAGTCTTAAAAGTCAGCAGATCTGGTGGTCATAGAATTCCCATAGTTCATTATGACCCAGATTTGGACAAAATTAATAGTTATCTGAGATATGGAACCCTTGGTCCATCCAGTACTATTTTACTAGGTCTTGGCTCTCTGCAGCAGAGCCTAGACCAACCTCAAAGTTCTTGCTCTCTGCAACAGGGTAAAGAATTCACGTCAAGCCGCCTTGAGTTAAGCTTCCTATGGAATGAGTTTGTTCATATAAGAAAAATTCCGTAAGTCTTGCATCATTCGCTCATCATACTTCATTCCAGCTTGGAAAAGCAAATCACCATCTTTTAGATAATTTGTCATATTATCTATTTTGAGGTGGCAAGTTTCTATCAATTTCCTAAATTGATTCATCATCAGAATCAGAAGGGTTTCTTGTAGGTTGATAAACCCTGAAGCGGATAGACATGTGTCCTCTCACAGTAAGATAAGTTACTGCTTCTTGTGGAAGAAGATTTATAGATGTGGTGCCAGAACTCTAATCGCTCTGGATTCTAGCGAATGTATAATCCCATCAATTTTTAAGTTAGTTATAGGAGCATTATTTGTCATGGTTTTTCCAATAAAATGTATGCTAACCAGAAGGATATCTCCAGAAAATCTTTCAAATCCTTTAGTTTGGATTAGGATTTTGAATTTCACAAAGTCTTTAATAGACATTATCATTCTATCTAGAGCAATATTGGTAATTCTTATATTGTTGTTGAGATCGATTTCAGCTGTCCTAAGATTTGCTTTTTCCAAATTTGGGTTCCTTGGATCGATAAATACAAGGCTTTAGCACCTAGTCTTTTTCTTGCCATCACTTTTATTCCAACGACCAAGAGGCCAAAATGAATAAGTTTGTGACGTCTGCTAAACAATTGTTTTGCAGATTGTTATCCATAAGAGATAACTATTCTTGATGACCATTAGGTACTGCAAGGAGTTGTTCCCTATGGTGTTCATATAATCCTATTTGAAATGTCTAAGAGCCAGTCCTATAAATTTTTCTAAGATTCAGTAATCTTAGCTCGTTATTTGAAAAGATTTCCAAGTCTTGATTGACATCAGTAATCTCTTCGAGAACTAAGGGTTCTTCTCTTCTTCTGGACAAGAGTCGTCCTACTAAGGAACTATCTCTTTGTTCAGAGAATGAAGATCTATTAAAACTCAATGTTCTACTAGGTCCTGAGAAAGGCCTAAGATTCATAAGTATCTGGCAGTTTGTATGTCAAGAAAGTAGTGGGTGTCTTCTTTAGAATTTTATGTTGTTCATAAGAAGTTACTTTCATTTTTCTAGAGGCTGTTTCCAGATCTTCTATTGAAGGTCCCGCCTTTGCTTTTGCAGGTTCTATATTCTTTAGACGTTGTTCTAGAGAATCAAGTCTGAAGTGTAGACCACTAAGGAGTGCAATTATTAAGTTGTTTTGTGCAACCTGCACTTGATCTCTTTGAGTAGGAAAGTCATTTGGATAATAGGCAGCTTCTTTACTTTTCATGTAATTGTTGTCTATGTATCTCTTTGCTTCAAGAAAATATGTATTTTGGAAATTCATATTGATTCCACATATTTCTTTAAGTCATGAATAGATTTTGAAATCTTATATATCCTTTCTTTGATATTAAGAATTTCAGAGTCAATGTTCTCTTTATTATAAGTTGCTTGACTAGCCACTTCAACTAAGAGGTCACGTAGCTGAGATATAATCTTTTCTAGATTATTTTTCTCAACAACATGTATTAATCTCCCACTTTCTTCTTTAGAAGGAAGTTTGTGGGGTTTTATTACTGAAAGAGATTTTAACAAATTGTCTTTTTTTTCCAACAATTCAATTGTCTTCTTTTCAGTATTGTAATATACTTCTTTCATGTACTCAATGTTTCTGTTGAGTTGCGAAAGGAGTTTATTGTTGTCTTTCATGGATTCTTCTATGAAAGAGCAGAGAGTATAGAATTTCTCTTGATGATGATTAAGAGATGTTCCAAACTCTATTATAAGATCTGTTACACCATTTAGGTGTTCTTGATCAGAGTGCAGAATATGTTTAAACTATTTTTGGAAATTACAGTTAAACTTATTCTGTTCAACAATTATGATGTTTTCTAACTAGATTTCCCAAGTTTCAATCAAGATAATCAATTCTTTTAAATTCCATAGAATTTTTAGAACTGAAATGTACAGTTTTCATTTTCTTTTGGATTCAAAGATCCGTCACCTCTATGATCTTGAGGGGTAGAAAACGAAGGATAGACAAAATGAATATCATTTTAACCAGATACAACTAAATCCATTGGCGAAGTATAACCATGAGGATTAGCTTCTGAGCTTCCATCTTAATCTGTAAACATGAGGTTTCCATAAACGTTTTCAGGCTCCGATACCAACTCGGGACGATTTCGTGTGGATTATGCGCCTTGCTGCAGAGAGCGAGAACCTTGAGGTTGGTCTGGACTCTACTGTAGAGAGTCAGGACCTAGTAAAATAGTACTGGATGGACCAAGGGTTCTATATCTCAGATAACTGTTAATTTTGTCCAAATCTGAGTCATAATGAACTATGGAAATTCTATGGCCACAAGATTTGCAGACTTTTAAGACTACCTTTTCTATGAAAGGAGCTTACCAGTATGAACACATAGATTTGTATTCAGTGTTCCTATATCTGTTTTGAATTTCAAATCAGTTGATAACTTAAGATAAGGTTCAAATTCGTATTCACCAGTTACTGGATCACAGTAGTATGGTGAATCTCCATATTAACTATCGCTAGAACAATAAGGAATAATAGGAAGGGGTCTATTCCCATTCACTCAAGCTCATAGCATCTGTAAGCAAGAGGCAATAAAGTTGAATGACTATTGTCTATTTAATGACATAGTCATACTAGTGTGGCATTTCTAGTTGCTTTAGACAGTAGAAAAAACTCCATATACTTTGATCATGAAAATTGATCCTTTTGGATTTTGATGTATGTACATATTTTCTTAAGCTCATCTAGGATAGTGACAATTCTACTCCCAATATTATCGAGATCGGAAGAGATGTCTTTACCCCAATGTTCATTCCAAGAGTTGGTAATTTCCTTACCAAGTTCTCCAGGAAGTTTTGTGACCCAGTTAATTACTATAGTAATTTCCTGAGATAGAGGCCACGGCTAAGAAGTCTTGGAGAAAATAAATAACTTTAGCCCAATTTTTGAGCTGCAGTTGTTCAAGGTCCCTCATGGCTTCTTTTTGCCTTAATGTGAGTCCCGCGTTCACATCACCTACTGTAATGATTCTGTGAACTAGATATGTAAAGTTATTTAAGTCATTGCCTTAGGCAGAAAGCCTAGCAATGTTATCAGGAAACTTTTTCTTAAAAGATTCCCAAATTGCTCTAGCAACATCACCTAGATAGTTTTCAGCAATTTTTACCATGCCTTCACCATATGTGACATTACTATGTGTTGATTGATAATCTCTGTAAACAATGCCAATGCATTGTTTGAGATAGGTGTTCCAATTATGAGGATGTACACCTCCTAAATTAAGAAGTGCTATGGAGAAAGGAAAATTTAAATCAAGAGGTCTCCTTTTCCCAATTATTCTGAGATTAGGATCTTCTTGTGTGTATATATCAGCATTTTTTCTAGGTGGATGACCTAGTTCATACGTCATTTGTTCTTACTGTTCATGTTTAAGAATCAGCATCCTTTGTGGATTTCCATCCATATACACAAAGTTCATAGAAGATGTTTCTGTCTGTTTGAAAGACAAACTATCTTCTAAGAATGTTTCTAGCAAGTAGCTTTGCCCATTACTAGGTTCAGCTTTGTCAATGTTATGATTTCTTTTAAGAATAAATTCTAGTCCTTTTCTTGAAGGGTTAGAACATTCTCCTAAAAAGTCTGCAAGTAAGTTTTCATCAAATTCAGCTTCTGCTGTCTGAGATGACTTATCTTGCAATGTATCAATTTCTTCTTGAGAAAACCCAAGAATATTGTCCATTTCTTTTTCCAAAATATCATTAGTAAAAGAAATTGGGGATGATTATACAAAAAGCACATATTTCCAATAAATAGGTTTGACATTTAAATCTGTTATTGAAAGCTGGATACCAAGGACAATTACAACATTTAATGTTATCACTGCCATTCCTGTGTTTCCAATTGTGCTGGCATTCATGTAGAATGTCAGGTGGTTGGTTGTATGTCTGAAGATTATCAAAAGCCATACATTCTAGTGATGTGAAGAAATCATCCCTTTCTTCCTGTAAGACAAAAAAGTGAGATTCCAGTCCATAAGAAGTATACTTAGAAAGTAACTCCCTGATTTTGGATTTCTTCTGGCAAAGGTGCATATGAAGTTTGCTCATCTAGAATGAATTGTTCTTCAACTTCATACCCTTCCAGGCTACAAATGCTATATATTTCTGAATTGTCAGAAATGTCAGAAGATATTGAGATAATATCTTCATTGATAGTATTTACTAAGCATGCTTCCTTTGTAAATAGATTGTGTTTATTTGGGCATTTGGAGCTCAAATGGCCAGGTTCTTGGCAAGCATAACATGTAAGAGTATCTCGATAGACTTTGTCAAAGTTAGGGACCATCCCATTTTGGTTGGAATTTTCCCCCGGCTTTTCTTGTGACGCTGATTGGTCTTCTTACACTGAGCACTAGATTTCCAGCTTGAAATGACCTAGGTCGTACTTTTTTGTTGAAGGACTTGGCCATTATAGCTTGATAGCACTCCAATTACATTTGACCTTCAAGCCTCTTTTCATGTAGCTCTTACAACTCTTGTAGATGAAGATAGGCATTTTCATCTGTTGTTAGCCCTTCTTGGATAGCGAGTCTCAATGACGGGATTTGACACTCCAAAGAGAGTATAGCTTAAACTCTATACACAAAAGTATATGGTATGGCTTGTGTTGGAGTTCGTTAAGTGGTGCAGTAAGCCCACAAGCTTTTCTGATTCTTTAATGCCAGTCCCTTTTTGATTTGATACAACTTTTTTTAGTAGGTTGTACAAGGTTTTGTTGAAAGCTTCTACTAATCCATTAGCTGATGCATTGTACATAGACGAATTGTATCATCTAAACCCGAACTTAGTACATCAATTGTTTATATGGCTATTGTAGAAGGGCTTTCCATTATCGGTGATGACATGTGGAGGAATACCATATCGGTAAATGATTTAAGTGCGGATGAAGTCTGCCACATTTTTTTCTTCACTTTTTTCAGTGGTACAACTTCAACCCGCTCGGAGAAGTAATCAGTTGTAGCCAGAATGTAGGAGTGTCTGGCTGAGAATTTGGGATTTAGAGGCCCAACCGCTACAAGGCCCCATGCATCAAATGGCTAAGAAGCTGCTGTAAGATGCAATGGCTCGGGAGACTGCTAAATGAAGTTAGCATGGACTTGACAAGCTTCACATTTCCTTGTGCATTCCATGGAATCTTGGACTATAGCTGGCCAATAATACCCCATTCTTTTTATTCAAAAATAGAGCTTTAGATTGGATTGATGTGCAACGCATATCCTAGAATGAGCTACTTCTAAGGCATGCATTGCTTATCGTTACTTAGGCATCAAAGGAAAACTCCAACAAGTGATCATAGATAGAGTGTATCTTTGAAGAAGACAAAACAAGGTGCACGCTTTCTTATCTCGGTTTTGCACCGAGTATTATCTGCTAGTTTTTTATGTTGGAGATAATCAATGATTGGCTATCTTCAGTCTTTTTTATCTTTATTAACAGCCTCAACATTATTGTTTTCCTCCATTTGGTCAAGCTTCAATGGTGGAATTACCCGTTTTTGAGCAACTGATATTGGATGGATAAAGTCTTCATCCAACTTCGCTAAAACGGTAGCCAGATTAGCCAAAGCATCAGTCCCCATGTTTTCATTTCTTGGGAAAATTTTGATTTTTATTGAATCAAATCATTTCGAGAGGGTAATGTGCATTCATTGTATGGTTTTAGGTCTGAATTTCAGACTTCATATTTTGATAAAAGCTGGTTGACGATTAACATGGAATCTCCAAAAACTTCAAGCTAGTTGATGCCCATATCCAACACTGTTTCTAGATCGATAATGAGAGCTTGATATTCAACCATATCATTGGAACATCTTTCTGTCAAAGTGAATGCATAAGGTATGACCTGATCATGTACAGTGATGAATACTACTCATGCCCCAACACCATATTTTCCAGCAACTCCAGTGAAAAATAGCTTCTATGATGGTACTACTTCAATGTAAAAGACTGCTTCAGTGTAAACATTTTGATGTCTATGTACGTACAGGAATGCATTGGGCTATTCGGTGAACATGGAAAAAACATCAATTACCTTTACACCTAATGTTAGGCAGGAGCAAAGGAGAGTAATTGGGGATTTATTGGATTTGGACGTTCTCCGCCAACATGACCCGTATTTGAGACTGCCATATGTGGTTAGGAGAAATAAGTGCAGTACTTTTGATGCGCTGAAAGAGAAAGTTTGGGAACAGATACAGTCTTGGAAGAGAGGATATCTCTCTAGTTCGGGGTAGAGAGGTCATGGTTAAGGCAATCCTACAGGTGATAGCAACTTATGCCACGAGCCTGTTTTGTATTCTGAACCAACTATGTGATGAGATAAAGAGTATCGTTATGAGGTTCTGATGGAGGGCGAGAAGGAGGAAAGGAAGATGGCATGGGTAAAGTTGAGTCCAGTTTGCCAGGCTAAGAAGGTGGGAGGAATTGGGTTCGCAATATGAAAGTTTTTAATCAAAGTCTAGCAGTGAAACAAGTTTGGAGATTATATCAGAATCCTAATTCTTTAGCTGGTAAAATTTTGAAAGACAAATACTATCCATCTTCAAATATCCTCAAGGCAGAGTAAAGCCAAGGTGCTCATTTGTTTGGCAGAGTTTCTTGTAGGGCAGGGAAGTGATTACAAACGGTACAAGATGGCGAATTGAGAATGGAATTGCGGTGGCAATTTGGGAGGAAGGCTGATTGGCTGGGAACCCATCCATGTGGCCGATCAAACTATGGGTGGAGGGGGTTCGCCGGGTGGTCGAACCAAGGTGAATGGACTCTGAAGCTACTTGAAAATATTTTTTGGCTAGTTAATCAACATTAATTTCTAACAACTCCCATGGTGAGCCTTACATAGAGTGGCACAAAGAGTGGGAATTATTTGGTGAAAAGCAGTTATCACTTCATATTTTAGGGGGTACAGTGAGCGACCGAGGAGGCTGCACAGGTCCAGATAGATATTGGAGTAGGGTTTGGTGGATGAACATCTTTCCATTCACAAAGCACTTTATTTGGAAGCTAGTGAAGTAAGCGATTCCTACAAATTTTAATCTAAGGAAGAGGAGGCTGACAGCTGAGCTAGGGTGCCCGGGGATATGGGGCTGAAGACACCATGTCCACCTCTTCATCCAATGTAGTTGGGTTAAAAATCTATGGAAAGAAGTCGGTAGAGGGGTGTTTATTATTGAAGCTAATACGTACGGGGGAGAGCTAGTGTTTGGCGATTTCCTATAGAGCTTGCAATCGCTAATCCAAGTAAAACTTTCGAAATCATGTGTATGATTGCATGGACTATTTGGAAGATCAAGAATCAATTGATGCATAAGGGAGGATCACATTAGAGATGGTACATTAGGAATCAATTAATGGTACATTAGAGATGCCATCCTTATTCAATTAGAGGCCTACCAATTAGTTAGCTAGGAAACAAGCTAGTTGATTAGAGTTGGGATTGAATTAGGTGCAGGTCAATGTGGAAGAATAATAGGGGCAGGACGGATGGCTTGATACTCACCATCGACGAGGGCATCCGAAGCACTGAGGGATGGACGGGTCTGGGTGGAACGGTACGCGATGAGGAAGGCGTGATACATGGGGATTTTGCATGTAGGAGGCGTACCGCACCGGACTCCACTATGGCAGGAGTTTTGGCATTGAAGGCAGGACTATATTTCGCTCGAGATAACAGGTTAGTGATCATGCATGTAGAGATGGACGCATTGACAATCATACACAAGTTGATCAAGGAGGATACACAAGCGATAATTACCCTTTTGGTTAGAGAGGTTGGAAGCTTACTTGTGAGTAGCGGATGTGGTATGTGTTACCATATTCCTAGGAATAGGAAAAAGATAGCTTACAATCTAGCTACATATGCTTTAACACTAGATAGAGATTTATTTTGGATAGATTGTATACCCCTCTTCATCTCTTCATGGGTGGAGAGGAGCACATACATTGGATTTGATAATATATGAAATTTAGATCCCTTCCCCCTCCCCCCTCCCCCCTCCCCCGCCTCCCAAAAAAACAAAAAACTCTCCTACAAAGGTCAGATTTGTTACAATTGATAATATTTTTCCAGTTTGTTACAAATGTAATGTAAAAACCCTTCAAAGAATTAATGGTTTAATTGAAAAATAGCCAACCTGTGGTCCAATTTTCACCAAGCAGAAAAAATAAAGTTTCTTTTGAAATTTTCGGGTATACTTAATCTCCAATTTAATGAGACCCTAGTTACCTCCTTTATGCATATCTACCTCTGCCACAGTCTGTCAATGCCACTGTCAGTACCTCTCAACCATCGATTCTCTTTTCCATCCCTCAATTCTAAGAGCAAAAGCCAAGGGAAAAAAACCCAAGTGGAAAAAATTGGGGCAGAAACCCCATTTACAAATAATGTATAAGGAAAAACTAGAAGAAAAGATGAGTATAGGTTTTTAGGTATTTTATCATGCATTATAATATGTTTACACTCAATGATAACTTGTGCCTACTATTTATATAAGGAGATTGCAGCCGTTGTGGATCTAATGTCACCGTTTACATTTTTTAAATGACTTTGAAATTGTATACATACATAAAAATATAAATTGAAATTTTCATTTATTTTGTTACACATGGACAATAAATTTTAAACCTATTTAATTTTTCATTTGTCTCAAAATTCAAAATTTCCACCTCTTATTTAATAATTGTTTGGCTATAAATCAAAACTAGGCACATAGCAAAATATTATTGAATTGTATAGCATTTGTTAGACCAAGAATTGGAGGGGAATTCCCTAAATTTGAGACCCCTCAAATGGGTTTTTGCCCCTCCAAATGACTTCCCCCCTCCCTCTCTTCAAATGTTCACATATTATTTAGGCTTTTTTTTTTGTGCTGGGGGAGAGAAAACATTGGGAATGCTCTAACACGGGACTCGATTCCCATCAACCACTAACTCAATTCCGCCACCATCAATCATTAGATTATATAGAGCATCTCCTTCAACAACTTCCGTCAATCATTATTTGATTGGGTTTTTCAAAATGCAGGTCGAAAGTCTTCAGATTGATATAAACAGTGGTGTTGAGAATGACAATAAAGACAGTTTGGGGTGGGGTAGAAGGGCTTGGATGGAGTTCCGATCTAAAACCATATATTAAGGCACTATATGTTATCATATAACCATGTAGCGTGCATCAAAACACACAACATGGGAAACTATAGACATGTAGCGTGCATCGTTCAACATTACATGTCTGTGTGACACCATATGGTGTCTTACATATAGTTTTATATTGTTTTTAGAGTTGGATGTGTAGAATAATTGTTACCAGGAAAAGAAGATGACCAAAGTATATTGTGTGTGGAGGAATCTTCCTAGCTTTTTAGTGTGTAGTTGTTATATCTAAAACAATGAAAGTAAGCACCCTTAAACACAAGATATAAGTTGAAGGATGAATTAAGTAATTTGGTTGAATAAAAGTAGAAGCTTTGAGGGACACAAAATCCTAGACCAAATTGGATTTGGTTTTGTTTAATATATATATATATGTTAATGCAGGCTGGCAAAAGGGAACGAAAACACAAGGAAACAGGAAGGAAACAAAAAAAGCAAAAACAAAAAGTCTTGCATTCACGCACGAAAATGAAGGGAAAAATTGAGGAAAATTCGCCTGGGCCATCAACGGTTTTCAACGGAATTTCGGCTTTTTTTCGGTGTTTGATTTCTTCAAACGGTGGTTTCTCCAAGTTAATTCTTGGAACGGGTTAGGTGAAGTTTTCTTCATCTTGTGTTGTTGATTATTGGGTTCCATCTATTGTTAGATGAGTTTTTTGTGGTGCCAAGAATATTGTTTTTGACGGTGTTGCTTGATTGTGGTTGTGTGTGATTACCTCTTGATTTAGGGCAATAATCTTGAAAGCATAAACGTTGTATTCCCATTATTATTTGGTGATAGTGGAGTTGTCGGTTTGCCCAGTCGATTTTCCCTTCTCATAGGAGGGTTTTACGACGTTAAATAATTTATGGTGTTATTTAAGTTTCCGCACATATATTATTGCTAAATATATTGATTGCCTATTTTGATCACATTGGTTTAGGGAAATTGATTAAATTCCCAACAGTGGTATCAGAGCCAGGTTCAATTATGTGGATTAAAATGGATGACTCAGTTGGTAGTGCTATGATCAGGCGTACCAATCACAATTAGGTGACATGGAAACCTAGGATGGAGGATATCCTTTATTGTAAGGATTTGCATGATCCTATTGATGGTGATGATTCTAAACCAAAAGATATAGAAGATAGGGATTGGCAGAAATTGCACAGGAAAACTATTGGGACGATAAGGCAGTGGGTGGATAATAGTGTTTTTCATCATGTGGCACAGGAGACAGATGCAAATAAATTGTGGACTAAATTGAAGTCCATGTTTGAGAAGAAAATTGCAGCCAGGAAGTCCTTTCTGATCAGAGACTTGGTCAATATGAAATATAAGGACGGTACGAGCGTGACAG